>VXBB01020074.1:1090432-1197663 GCA_013399915.1 Illadopsis cleaveri
ATGAACATAGTGATCCCATAAACAACAAAGCAACCTGGTATTTCATGGTATTCACAAAAAAACCAGGCTTGCTTTGGAAAATTCACCACAAATGCGAAAGTCTGCAGAGTTCCTCATCTTTCTTTTTATGCTCTAAACACAATTTATACAGCCTGGTTAACTGCAGACACTCCGGTTTTTCTGACTATTTTATTATCCATGTGTTTATTCAGGACTTTTACCTGGCATTCTGTTTTACAACAAACATGCCGCACTATGAACTTCCCATGAGCAGGGTCACAGCAGGCCCGCGTGTAACAACACAGGGACAAAACCAGCAGCTGACCTCTCCCCTCCTGTCCCTGCCCGGCAGCGCAGGCAATTCGCTACGAGGTGCAGCCACACGAGGAGTTAATTTAGGCGCAGATTCCACTCAGAAACAAGCAGGGGAAGGATTCTGTTGGGGACTGTGAGGGCAGGGGCAGCGCTCAGGGACGCGGAGCCGCAGCTGCCGGGAGCGCTGGGGCACGGCCCGAGGGCTCGGCCGGCGCTGGGTGCGATCCTCCTGCCGCACTCCGCTCGTCCTCCCGGGCCGTGCCGGCTCCTCAGCCGGCTCCAAACACGCTCCGAGCACAGCCAGCCCGCTGCCTTTACCTGCGGAGGTGCTGTGTATTTCCTGTTCTGCGGCGTCCACATCCTGTGCAGGGAGTCTAGGGAATTCTCCGACAGCTGATGGGATTTTCGCCCCGCGTGACGGCCTTTCAGCTCCACATCCTCGTACGGGTTTTCCTTGGGTGACTCGCCTGCACGTTTGGGTTTGGCGGGGGGANCTTCTTGAAAGTGTATCAGTAGATTTTATAAATCTGTAACAGCCGCTCACAGGGTGAAATGAAGACCAATAAATAACTCCTCAACACGCCACCCTTACACACAATAAGACAATTCTTATTTGATGCAACCTTCATTTTTCTCTTTTCCTGAGAGATGGCAAAGAAAGAATAAACACTCCAGCTCAGCAGTGCCAAGAGACAAGACTGAAAATGCAAAAGGAGAAGAATTTCTGTCCCAACCATACTGCATCCTCAAAGTGTTCTTTAAAATATATCCTGTCTTCAAATTCAGCAGTTATTCATTTCAAGTTATGTGAAATTCCTGTCTCCCAGAAGGAAACTCATCTAGTACAATATAGGAGGCCTGACCAATTAATCACTAAACATGACTTAATGAAAAATACATTAAAAAACAGACCCCAGTCTTTGAAATTTTGCCATATGAAAACCAGAACCAAAATTTATAATCCATATTTAACTGAAATCCAATATCCACCATCTTCTCAAAACTCCTGAACTTAGCAGAGCTCTCACTAAACAAAGTAGCATGAAGATGAATGAGTGCCATCAATAAAATTAACATTTTGTATGCATTTTTTCAGACAGCTGATAATCAGCAACTGATTTAGAACTTCAGGTTTTTCAAACACAGTCATTCCAGTTTTCCAACCATCCTGAGCAGAAAATCATCTGAGAAAAGAAAGTGATCTACTCAAATTCAAAACTTGAATTTACAGAAACATGCAAGAAGTTAAAAGCTTTTAAACCAACTTGCTTTTGGTTTTATACCTAAAGATGATTTTAAAATCCATGGATTTAGTGCAATATATGTATATATATTACAATAGAAGCTATTAAATATAAGAAATTCAATTGAGAGCCAAGGACAGAAAGCTGTAGAATGGTTCATTATTGCCATTGTTACAGAAAATATCCACAGTGTCTAAGGAGATGACAGCTGCGGCATAGGTGTTTTTAGTGAGAGCAAGGCCTGGGTTAACATAGTCTGTGTGACTACCAGCTATGTTGTTCTAGGCGGACTAAATTTCCTTATTGTACAAAAGAAAACAAAAGCAGTTTGTGCTTTCTACTTTATTGTTGAGCCTGGAAACATGAGACTGCTTGATTCATCAATTACAGCCACAAGAACTTTTGCTGAGCAAGTTCACATATTCACAATACAAATAAAAATACAGTTTTTCTTCGGTAGTGCATCACAGTAAGACTTCTAGTCAAACACAAGCACAAGAGTGAATGTTTTAGCTTTGTTCTAATTAGAAGCCTGAATCACTGCTGCTCTTGAAGAATGTTTGACTTGGCAATCACAGTTTATTATTTCATCCAGAGGGAATCTGATTCTAGAGGCTGCACTATCATTGTGGCCAATCCTCATGCCACATGGAAAGAACACCTTCAGGTGTGTGGGGTACATGAAAAAAACCCTTTTGATTAATGCAATGAACTGGATAAATCTTAAGCAACATATATTCCTAAAATAAATTTAATGCTATGAAGGACTATAGAAGTGTTTGATTCTTCCTGTGAGAAGAAAAAAATAGATACCCAACCCTGATTCTGTTTCTTGTAGACTCTACAGCTCTATAAATGATAACCATAGCAATGATAAAGAGTAAAATTTGCAAAATGCTGTTACTTGCAGCTGATTGGGCTCTAGTAGCATAATAAAATTTCTTGTTAGCCCAAGTCAAGTATAGGTCAAGCAAGCATTTTGGAATGCATTAATGAATTTCAAAATACCCGGCTGCATGAGACACGGCTCAAAGGTGCGCTTCCATGTGAAAACAAATGTTACTGCATTCGTCTACAGAGTATCCAAACTCCCCAGAAGAAACAAGCCCATCAGTGAAAAAAACCCTTTTTCACAATGTAAAGCATTTATAAATGTTAGGGGGATTCTCTTTCCAAAACACAATGTAAAACAGAATTTCTTGAACCTGGTTAAACTCAACATAAATAATGTTGACCTGACATATTAAGTATAGAAACAGGCCCAGAAAAGTCTTGGATGAGAGAAGTGGGAGGAGCAAGGAACCATGAGCAGAGGCTGTTTTTCTGAGTCAGAGTCTCTACCAAAAGAGAGCTTGGGCCAAATTCCTCTTCAGTGTAATGTGAAGGTCAAAGGAGACACCATAGGGATTTTAACCCCTTCCCCTAGAGCTGTGAGAGCTTCTGCAGATGACTGGTTTGCTGTTCAAGAACTCTTGTGTTTATTCTTTCTCTCTTCTGCTTAAAAACCAAATTATTTCAGGGTTTAGGGGTTTTTTTTCACTCTGTAATAATGCCTTGAGATCAAACACACCTCACCACTTTTTTTCTTTCTTTTTTTAGAACCTCCTTCTACAGCAAATCTCTGATAATGAAATTATTTGATCCATCAGAAACTACCTGGTTTTGCTGACATGAGTTTTGAATGAAGTATTTGGTTCAAGCTGTGAACTAGAAGAGACAAACAAACTATCTCCTCAGGAAATTTCAACCACCATTTCTTAGTATCTCTCCCTGGTAGACACACAAAAGACCAGATATGCAAAAAGAGGCAGGCCAGACTTGTTTCTGTACAAGTGACAAAAAAATCAAAGGTGTCAAGTAAACTAAAAGTGCTGAAAATACCTTGAACTGCCTTAAAGCAGCATTTAACTGCATCTGACTGCACAGTGACTCCCTTCCATGGGAGACACATCTGGGAAGTGATGGTCACCAGCAGGTGCACGTCCCACATGGGAATGAGGTCTTGGGGGAGACCTGTGGTGGTGGCTGCTACTGCTGTGCTGCATGCAGCACAAAAAGGAGAAAAGTTGCCATATCACTGGCTGGCTCAGAGGTTTGCAGCTTTCTCCTCAGCAGCACTTCTCCAGTCCCAAATCTCAGGCAAGGAATGTTTGCAAGCTGCAGTGCTTGGATTTGCTGCAAAAGGATAACATATTTACAATGAAAGAGCAAGGAAACGTCCTTGTTCCTGCCATATGGATGTCTCCATTGGAAGCCAAAAGGAGAAACATTATGCAGTATATAGGCCAGGCTTTTCTTAATGAGGCTGATCCAACAGCCACACAAGACAACAGCAGATTATCACTGACTTCAAAGGAAGCTGAATCATACCCCCAGAATGCATATGATCACAAACAGTAAGTCTTTGGAAAATACTGTCTCTAATCACCATCCCTACTCCCAGATCAGTTCCCTCTATAAGCGTTTTTTTCCAGGTTTCCCATTTTCTCCAATTCTACGTACCAAAGTGCTGAGTTAACACAGGGCATTTATCTACACGACATTTATCTTCAGAAGATCTCTCAGACAACTTAATGAATGGTCCATCAGGGAAAGAAAAGAAAAACAACAACAACAGCAAAAAAAAGACAAAATAACCACGGATATCTAGAAAAGTCCTGAGGAATGCAGTGCCTTCAGCTTAAGCACCTACGAGTTTCCTCCAGGAGCTGCAGTTCCTCACTCCGTGATGCGGTGCGAGTCAGCCCCACTGAGCCCTGAGGCAGCACACGATGTTCCTCTGCTCAGCCTCTCACACGTGGCAAATGGAAAGCAGAGACAGACTCAGCAAGCCTGTCTCACGCTGAGAAAGGAGTGAAAAGTAGGGCTGACAGGAAAAAAAATGAAGCAGGCAGATGCTTCTCTATAAATGGCAGAAAGAGGGGAAATGCATCCGTTCTTTCTAGATGGGAGAAGCAATTATCAGAGGAATTAAGTGATTCACAGAGTGCTGATTATAACTCCAGCCTTTTGCACTGCCAGGAAGAGAGAAGAATGAAGCAGCAGGTATAGAGTAAAGAAAAGGGCTCCTAAACTCGTGCTAAATTTGGTGCCTAAAGTGGGAACCAACACTCACAGAGGAGATATTGAATCCACAGGGTGATGCCCAAGCTAAGAACCTGCTGCCTTTCCTCCTGTCTGCTTAGAAAGCCCAGGGGCCTGAGTTGCATGGCCAGTTATCACCTCACAAATGAGGTGCACATGCCGTGCTCGTTCATTTCAGTCATAAAATTACACCAACACAGATCCACACCACCAGTGCTGGAGGAAAACTGAGCCACTGGGATGTTATTGAGCATGTTCAAATCAAATGGATGAGAACCAGTAAATCTCCACACTCCCATAAAGTATCCAAGCTTAGATCTTTAGTACATAGATAAGCTTTTTCAGTGTCACAGATGCTGCAACTGTGCATCTCAGCCGGGGAATTTCCCCCAGGAATCTGCAGAAAGAGGGACTATTTCAATCTCAGATTTCAGCCAACACACATTTACAGCTGCTTTGAAAAGCTATTGCTGAATAGCACTAAGTTACAGACCATTAGTTGCTTACAGTCCTGTCACCCAGTGTATCCACTCAGTACCATGAGCTCAGAAAAGCAGTAGAGCATCTACAACAAGCAGAGTGGCAAGTCCAAAATGCAATCAGCCTTTTGAGCCCTGGTCCGTGGAGTTTGTAGGCAGCAACCTGTGCTTTCTGAACTTCTCCAGCCCTTGCAATAAGCAGAAGAAACATTGCAGATACTTTCAGCTCCCTGTTCTCTCTGCGGGGACTGCTGAGAGTGCAATCATAATGAAGCAGAAGGGAAAAGAATTAGCATGGCTGATAAATGAACAAGAAATTTCACCCCAAAAATCACCTGTTTACCGCTCAGTCCAAAATCATGTGCATGAAAATGTCTGAGGAGCAACTATTAGCACAGTACAGCAGTTGCTTGCCTAAACTGCCTGCACTTCAGGGGTGTCACCTTGCTGACTTCAACAACAGTCTCTGAATTTAAGGGAGGATTTGGGAGAGCAGTCTCATGGTCTTTTTTCCTGTTTTACTAACCTGCAGCATTGACTAGAAAGCCAGGCAGTAAAGCTGACAGACACTGTCATGAGAAGCTGTAGTGGATGGTACAGTGATGAGACAGACTCCACTGAGAAAAACTGAGATCTAAATAGGGCACAAGATGATTATTAAAAATAACTGGAATCCATGTATCCAAATGTAACAACAAAGCAGCAGGCTGATTGTCAATAGGATCAGCTGAAGTATTTGGCCTGTCTTTGACAGGCCCACATGAACAATGATTTAATGTGCTCTGGCTGCCATTACACTACAGTGTCTATTATTAAATTTGCCACTATTACACTTTCCAAAATCTCACATTCTTTTTAGGCTGTCACAGGCAGACTGTGGGTGCAGAATAAGACAGGAATATATTATTCTATGATCACTGCCCGTACCATGATTTTGCATCAATTCTAGCTCTAGAGACTGGCTGGTGTCTGACTGAAAACCCAAAATGTCTTCAGAGAAGCAGCTAGCACAGCACTGCTGGCAGAGTTGCAATCTTTCCAAGTTTGCTTCAGCTTCACAGCAGCTCAGTAATTCCATTTTCTCCCTGATTTGTTGTGGGATGATAATATGACAGACTAAAATGTGCTACAAAAGTATGACAGGCGATAACGTGGCGTGTGAGGATGGGATTTTACTCGAAAGATCAGCTTGCTCTCTTTCTAACCTTTTCCCACTTTTACTGGAAGAACTTTGCAGATGTTCTAATTTGAAAGCAATGTCAAGCTGGAACATTTTCCAACTTGACCTCAGTCATCATTGCTGCAGCTCTGATCACACACAGCGAAGAGTTCAGTAGAACAGCTCAATCATCCCATTTTGTTACATGACATGCACTGTGTCAAATTTACACAAGAAATCAAACCAACTAATTGGTTTAGGAGAGATGAGTTGCCTTACCAGCAGGGATAAAGAGTGACTTGTCCTGTTTAATGCAGAGGTAAACAAGAAGCTGATTATCCCAACCTGAAGCAATACTCGAACTGACAGAGAAAAACAGCCAAGCAATTATGAATGACTCCACTGCTTCACTTACCAGTCACCTTTGGTGTCAGCTGTAACAAGATTCAATTATATTATATGCCCCAACAGGAAGCGGTGATTAAGTTGTCCTCTTAAGGTGCAAAACAAAACTGTCCAGCTACTGAAAGGGCTCAAAATCTTCTAAACATGGCACTGAACAGGCCCAGAGAGCAGAAGGGTGCATAAGAAACCCTCTCCAAGAGCGCCAGCTGCCCCTGGGACAGTGAATTGCAGGGCATTCTCAATGGGAACCAACCAGCAAGATCCCATTTAGAAATCCATCCTGGTTTTAGAGATTCCACTGCAATGTTTTTGAGGCATTGCCTTAGTGTCTAGACTGCTTCAGCTGCCAAAGCAGACATGGAGTCCTGCAATGTTCAGTGAAACATTCTCAGTCTAAGAGGCAACACAGGGAGCCCAGTTGAGCAATGGGTTTCCTGCACATCTGTCATGTCCTCTCAGAGGAAATCTGCACCTGTTCTGCTGTGTACAGCACTCTGGGGAGTTACAGAGTAAGAAGGCTTGTTTGTCAGAGGTTTCCTCCACTACGTTTAATTTCTAAATGCAGTGCTATTTCTTTCACCTAGTTTTACTAGATTTTCTCAATTCAAACTTATTACTATGCCCTTGACCTTCACTTTATTTATTCAACTTTTTTTGGTGATGATAACAAGTGCTTTGTCCTATGTGTCAGGTCAACGCTGCTTCAGAGATACAAGACGTTAAATAACAATATTCCAACGTCTCAGCTGCACTTAGGGGAGCAGACTGGAAAACTGGAACCGTATGGTCCATATGACAGGAAATGCTGTTGTGCACAAACACAGCAGAAGCAACAATCTCAGCCATCTCTTAATACTATGATAGTTTCTTGAATTCACACAAAGCCAAGCGTGGTTTCCCCCACCGGATTCAGAAAGCCACATCAATTTTGGTCTGATTAAAGGCTCATTCAAAACCACAAGAAGCAAAACAATGTTAAGTTTACTATGATTGCCACATTTCTGTGAGTGCTAGTACAGAAGATGAATGAAGTCCACATGGTTCCTTGCACATAGAATACAGCTCTGATTTATATTAGGAATGTGCACCCCTTTATACAACGGCTGCTTGATTGATGCAGAATGGATCATTATGTTCCAATCCAATACTTGTCCTGAACTCACCATGCAGGTATTTCATCTATCAAAGTCTACAGAAACATTACAAAATTGAACAAAGTGTCTGGTTCTGGTTCATGGTCAAACTGTCACTGGATTTCAAAGCATAATCCTTTTTGATTTCAATATACCCTAAAAGTTACTATTTTTTTAAAAAAGTCAGCTCTCAAAATCAGACAAACTACAGACAGCAGTTCATTTGCTGCCCTGGTCATTAAAGAAGAAGCAGTGCAAGGACACCAGGATGAAGGCAAAGCTTTAGTGTGCACATGCCCCACGTGAAGAGGCCATGTGGTAACCAAAATACCAATGACTCCAGGCCTAGCACTTCATGCTTAGAAGCTGGGAATGTTTAGCCTGGGAAAGGGTGGGGGATAACCCAGCTGCTGCCTGCCACTGCCCAGAAAGGCAAATGGAAAAGGCAGCACCAGGCACTTCCTGGAGATGAAAGGATGAAGGACAACAGTCACAAGGAGCAACAAGAATTCAGACTGGGTGGAAAGAAAAATTTGTTCACGGTGACATCAAGAAAACATTCTTCACAATGGAGGCTAAGCAGTGGAGAAGGCTGCACAGGGAGGCAGTGAAGGCATCCTCCCATGATATTTTGAAAACTCAACCAGATGTAGCCCTAAGCAACCTCATCTAAAGTTGAAATTAGCCCCGCTTTGAGCAGAGGCTGGACCAGCTGACTCCAGAGTCCCTTCCAACCTGAATTTTTTGTTTCTGTCTCACACTAGACTGCTTAGAGCACTGCTCAAGATTCACACCTTTCTTTTCTAGTATTTTAACATTTCCTTGCATTACAAATATTAATTCTAAGGGATGGGAGGACATGACACACTTAATTAAGTTTATTACTACAGCAACAATGATTTAACTGCCTACAAGTTTTAGGGAGTCAAGGAGATTCAACAAGGTAAAGGAAAAAACACCCACCAGCACCTCTAGGGGAACTGTTTGCAAAGAAAACTCAAGGCACAGTGACAGAGCTCTTTATTGCTTTGAAGTAGATGCAGATCTATAAAATAAACTCACTCTTGCAGACACCTGGTTTGCATGAGCACAAAACTGCTACTTGGAGACTGAGGTCTAGCACCACTGGTATAAATTATGCAGATGTGATACACAAAACTACGATAGTTGCTTTAAAGCTGGAGATCAAACCACTTTGGCTTGTCTTTAATCATGCCTGACAGTTTATAAAAATTATACTGATTTGGTATTCCCCCTGCACTGCTGTATTGAATGAAGTGCTTGGAAAGAGGTTGTTAAAAAGCAGTACAAAACAATGAAGTTCTGTGTTTGTCCACAGATCTGAAATTTTGCATTCTCTTCCCACTGCCCTGCCAAAATGCCCAAATTATAGTCCTGAAGGAGCTGGTTTATAGTACCCAAGAGTTGGAAAAGCCCATTATGATTTTGTTTTACTGAACCCAAGATTTCCTGTCATTTGAAGGAAGTTTCTTACCAGTCCTGCACATTTTATTTTGATATTTAACAAACAAGACAAGGAAAAGAATCATTACCACCCAAAATCTGGTGCCACATTGACAAGTCCTGAGCAAAGATGAGCACTGTAACTAACACGTAATACATTTTCAAGTGTGAATAGCAGGGTGGTCTGTCATAGAAAGGGCTGATGATCATATAAGGATGCTCTACACAGAAAAAGGTTTTTCAGTATCTACAAAAGTTTTCATTTTAACTAACAGACACTGAGCAGGAGCTGAAAGCTCTGCCATTTTTAAATGGTGTACAGGAAGTAAATGGAAGGAGTAAATTCTTTTTTCACTGAGGCTGACAAGCCAGAGACAGAATTTGGGTCTGACAAAGAGCCCCAGACTCTAATTTGTGGCCACTGTTCTTTGCTATATCAACTAATATGACCAAGAACAGTTTTGTTCTATTCTCTTTATTTGCCTCTCAAACATTTGTAAGCACTATTAGAGTGCCTTTTTACCAAACTAAACAGGCCCAGCTTGTCAGTGTCTCTTCAGAGGATGTGTGCTCTAGGGTCCCAGACTGTCTTGGTAGCCCTCCAGCTTTCAGTATATAAAGATTCATTGTCCAAAGTAAAATGAAGTCCCCTTTGTATGTGTTGTAATAATGTAACACTGAAAGAGTTAAAAACAATGCAGATATTCATCACTTGTGCAAAAAAATTTGTGCTCTGAAGGGCTGCCCAATTTTCAGTAATTATAACAACTTTTTTTGATGTTAAAAGAATGTATGCATAGGCCATACATTTCCTTCTAAGACCAAAAGAAACATGTTTTTCTTATGAAGCTAAATGAAAGCAGTGGTTTTTGTTGTGCATTCCCGATGGTGTATAGCTAAGGGAAATTAATTCCTCTTTAACTAGGGACTGGGACTTGGAGGAGACCAGGAACTGTGCTACAAACAGCTGCTTTGGGGCAGTCCACACTGGAGTCCTGAAAAGCACAGGCTGATCACACAAGGCCTCTGAGGTTAATCTTGCTATTGGAGAGTTCTGTAAACACTGTCTCAAGTCCTGTTTTCACATTTTTACACCACTCAAGGCTTCAAGCCAAGGCCTCGATAAAAAGAACGATTTGGTTCTTGAAAAGCATTGGCAAAAAGCTGACCAAACAGTCTGTTTCCAATACTACCCAGCGAAGTCTGAAAGAATCAAGACTTCCTGCATGCAGCCTGAGAGCTACATTTGCACTGAAGGATCAAACCCATTTAGCCTCCATTTAATCTCTCTTTACTGACAGCACTGAACATTCCTGCACAGGGCATGTGTTCATCAGTACCCACAGCCACTCAACATCCTGCTGTGAGCCCGTGTCCTGCAGCAGCTTCTTACCTACAATGTCTTCATAGGCATTTTCTTCTAAAGTGCTCTTGGATCCAAATTTATGCTGGCTCTCAGTTCCATTTTCAGTTGGGGAGGGAGGGTACAGGGATTGGAGGCTTGAGGCATCCTCAAACTCAAAGGATTTTCTAAAGTTTAAAACAATAATAATTAGTAACAAGAATGCAAAATTATTCAAACATTTAGATGAGCATTTTTATATAAGAAATATATATAAAATGAACCATAATTTTAAAAAATAAATCTCACATCATGTTTTAAGGACTAGCTTTTAGCAGACACTTACGCCTGTGCTCACAGCATTCTCTAGTAGAGCCATCTATGTCAGTTCTATGAAGCTGGAAGTATTGTTATCCCCATTATGCACATAGGAAGAAAATACCAAGAAAATATGTTCTATTTTTCCAAGTTTGCAGAGTAAGTTAGCAGCACAGTTCTCAGATTAGAAATTACTTTGCTTTTTCCAGAGGCCCTAGAAACGTGTGGCCTCCTGTCCCAAAGAAAGACACAGTTTCTGAAAAGCATTCCTGCACTGGTTGCTCGGGGAGATGTAGCCCTTAGTTTGACACCACTCACATGTCTTGAACCTTTGGATATGTTCCTGCACAGAGCTCAGTGCACAAATGCCAAAGGGAGACTCGTGTGCCCATCACCCTTGCACACCCCATGCCAAGCACTGGCAGCAAAAGAGAAAGCACTGAGGAATTTAGTGCTCTCTGGGGTGCATGAGCAGCTTGGGTGATGGCTCAGGGGTTGAAGGCTTGGCCTTTCTGGCAGGAAGGTGAGGACCAGCTGGGTCAGATGAACCCACACAATTTGTCTCCCACCCACACCTGCCCCAGTGCTGCTGAGCAGTTCTAGAGGGAGAAAAGCCCAAAGTTCTTCCCACTCTCAGGTTCACCCAGCCCTTGCTCTCTGGGGCAGTATCTACACTCAAGGTGGGAGGCCCATGATTTGCAGTGGCAGCAGAACAGGGGCTGGCATTCACTGGATTGATTTACTGCTGAGGATGAAACACTGAGAAAAACAGGCTCAGGTGAGAGCATAAATGTCGTGGTGCTGCAAGGCTTGTGTGGATTCTCCTTGTGCCCTGACTCCACTCACTGAGCCCCAACCTAGATTAACAATAAATCATCCTGCCATCAATCCCCTTTATTCTTCTTCTTCCCAGCTGGAGTGCAGCGTGTGTTACAGCATATCCATGTGGCAGTGACAGAGGCTCATGAGACTCCTTGGCCTGTGAAATGGCTTGAGCATCCCTACAGGTAACACAGTGACCACTGCACAGGATGCTGCATTTGAAAAGAGCATTTCCTGTTTGTCTGCTGGAGCAGGCTTATGGCTGGGATTGGGCTGAAGAGCCTCCTCTCCTTCCTTTTCCCTAATCTTCAGAATATCCAGATCCAAGTTATTCACATCAGGATTGTGGCAGAAACAATCTGCGCATGTCAGATCCAGACACCTGCTCCTCCACAGCTCCTCACAGTTACAAGGGATGCAGACACACTGAAGGCACAGGTGTGTATGAAATGAAACTTTCTAAAGTTAGTTAGTTAAATATCTGGCTTCTATAGATTTCAAGGCACTGCTGTGATGTGGTGACAGTGTATAGGATGACAGGAATGGCTTTGTGGACTGACACTCAGCTGTGGTCCATGTGTCCCAAGTCTATCCTGTGACACTCCTCTCCTGCACTGTGTGTGTACCAGTGGATTTCCAGCTGCAGGGGAACACCCAGCTCACACCACTCTGAAATGTTAAAGCTACTCTCGGCACCAGATCCAGCCTGGCTTCCTGCTAGCAGGCAAACAGGAGAGACTTCCTCCATATTGCAAGAGTGTTGAATTAGCCACCAAAAATAAAATCAGTGCTTTCAACTGAAGTACTGGGAAAATAAATACCCTCAGTCCATTCTCATGACATTGCAGTGAGTGCAAAGCACATGTATGTTCAGTCTGAAACACACAGCTACAAGCTGCAGGCACAATGAGTTATGTCTGTTCTCAAGAAAAGAACAGTTTAGGTACTGAGATTTCAGTAATTACTATCAACCAAATGCTGTCATTTTTAGGTGACTTCGGTGGTCTTTAGTGCTTTGTAAATCTTTCTGTAACTGAAGGAAGAACAGTAGCAAAGACAATAAAATTACGATTTTTATAAAGGATTTCCACTCAGAGTTGAAGTCAGTCAGCAAACCTGAAAATTTTGGAGGGCTGATTTGAACTTATTTAGATCATGATTAACAAGAGGTCTATCCAGAGAAATCATTAAACTACAGTGGGTAAAGCAGTTACAAACGAATGGATACGTACTCAGTAAAATGTCAAACTGATTTGCAAGAATCATCAGATACACATGACAACCCTGTTGATCCTACCATTTATATTCTACAATTTAAATTGATAAATAATGCTTTTTGGAAGGCTTGTTTCCCCTAGCCCTAACCCAGGCTTGAAGCTCCTTTGCTGAACTGTGCTGTTGTCTGACTCCACTGTGACAGGAGACTGAATCTGCAGAAAAGCAGGTGTAAGCAGGATTATACCTCTTCTGGAAAGAAGCTTGGAAACTTCACCTCAAAAACTCATTTTGATAAAATACTGTGATTCTTAGATGACTTGCCCATTTTCCAATAAAGGAAACATTTATACCAGAACATTTAAAAATTATTGTTTGTCTTCTGCACATTGTAAATGCTGTGCTGAACAAACTGAGGGCAGCTTTACTTTACAAATTTTCCTTATAAACTAGATTTACTTCCTCTCAGATTATTGCCAGGACTCAAAGATAAGCACTGCTGATCAGAGCTTGACTTTCCACATCCCCCCACACCTTTCTGGAAGAAACAACATGCCTCAGCAGAGCTGTTTGATCTTTCAGAAACAGGTGTCTCCTGAGAGAAAAGAACAGAACCTGAAGACTCCTCTTCTCTTACTCTCCCAGTATAATTCAGGTGAGATTCTGCTAAAAAAACTTTTAATAATTGAGCCAACATCAATCAATCTGAAGGGATAGTGTGCATCTGAGATGCTGCTTAGCAGTTCCTTGCAAATCTCATCACTGAATATCAAGGGAGGGTGTGTATCATACACATGCACAGACAGGTGAACTTGTTAAAAATACTGCAATTTGAATGCTTAGCAACAACTATGCCTACAATTTTCCAAGCAATGAGCAGAATGAGTTTTACCATGTCTAAAACTCAAAGGAATCACGTGATTAGAACAAGCCAAGCTCCACAAATTGCTGAGAAACATAGCCATACACTCTCCCCATCATTAACTCAGGAAGGACATGTGATAAAACAGTTTTCTCACCATTAATCCTCTACAGGTGTTGAAAATAATTTAGGATAATATTCTTAAGGACTGAATTAAATAAAGTCACCTACATTGCATAAAACTGACACAACTGCTGTAGTAATCAGCTTTGGAAATAGAAAACCTCTGCAAATACATTTCACAGGAAGAAAAGACTGTGAGGGATCAGCTATGGTCCCACTACTGGACAGTAATAAAATTATGATCCATTAAAATAAGGGCATTTTTGCCAGAATGAACTAGATAACTTATATCACACCTAACCTAGAATGTTTTTAGGAGATCGAGGAATGCAGATTTTAGAACTCCAAAACTGAAGGCAGTCAAAGGTAATGTACCAGTGTATTCCATCAGTGCAAGACAGCAGAAAAAAAACAACTAATCTTGCATGCAATTCCTAGATTATTTTATGTCAAAAGCACTGCATTAGAGGGAGAATTTAAAATATTGCTACTGCAAAAATATAGCCCACTTATTTATTTATTTATTTATTTGGAGAATCGAGCGCATTTCCTCGGCTTTTACCTATTCTGGGATTTTCTGTGAAAGCGCGACTCTTTCTTCTGCCTCCTGGTGACGGGGGGCGCAGGAGTGGACGGGAGGGGAGGAGGAGCAGCGGGCGTGGGAGATGGAGGTAGGCCATTGCTTGGTTTGCTTTTGTGGGATTTGTCTGCCTCGTACTCGAAGGTGCGTTTGGGCTTGGGGACGGGGTTCACGGCGCTCTTAGCCGCGCTTTCCCGGAGCACTTTGGGGCCAGCTGAGTTTGCAGTAACCCCCTGTTTTGTTTTACTGCTTTTCTCAGCCTCGGGAGATGTTTCTGGTTCACTCCCCAAAATAACACTCCCTCCTTTGCTATCGCTCAGGGTTTCGCTCAGTCCCTCCACAGTACTCAGAGTCCCAGACTTTTTCCTCCCTTTGTCTACACTGTAGCAGCTACTTGGTAACTGGGGGAGGCCTCTGCCCGATTGCTCCTTCAGTGCCTGCTCGATCTTCTGGATTCTGTTGAGCACAGCAGAGGACTCTTTCCTCACGTGGCTCTTAAGGAAAGTGGCAGAAGGAGGTTCACTCCTGCCTGGTCTCTTTTCAAACCGGCGGCAGGAATCCCTGTCCAGCAGTTCCTCCTCCTCTGTTTCCGGGTAAGAGCACTCGGAGAATGTTCGGCTCATTCTTCTGAGCCCTTTGAAATCAAAGGTCTTGTCGCTGCAGGGAGAGGTCAGCACACTGGGGCAGCTCTCACTGCCCGACCTCTCCCCAGCATCCCTCTTGTCCACACACACGCTGGTCCTGGGGGACAGCTCCCGGCGGCATTCCCATTCTGTGATCTTTTGCCTGATGTCCAGCGCCTGCGAGCGGACGCTCACCCTGCCGATGGAGAGGGTCCTCAATTTGGTGGCAGTGCCCAAGGACAGAGTGCTCCGGGTGAGTGGATGGCTCCCTATTGCTTCCCCATCTTGACCTTCATTTGGACTCTCCTTTTGGTCAGCCTTGAACACAGAGAGCCTTTTATCCAAAGCCCCCACACTGATGGCTTTGAGGGGGTGGCTCGGGGAGTCGGTGTCCGACGGGCTTGTGGAGGTGCTTCGCAGCGTGGACGTGCGGCTGCTCCAGTCCTTGAGGCACAGCCTGGACCTGGAGACTTTGGAGAGCCCAGTAGAGCGGGAAGAGTCCTCGCTGTCACTGAGGGGGTAGGCAGGGCTCCTTTGCGGGGACAGCAGGGGCGGCGGAGTGGCTGACTGGCACCTGGAAACAGAAAGAAATAAAAAATCAAGGTCTTGGGGAAACTGGAGTTATTTGCCAACTTTCTTCTGGCTGCAGCTCTCCACACTGCAAGACTGCCCCAAAGCATCCTTAAGACACCAGTGACCATTTAGCCATGGAGCTGGGGATGGGAGGTGGCAGTATTTAGCTGGTGTCAGTGATGGGCCATGAGCAGGACACTTGGCACATCCAAAACAAGTTTTCTCACCGCTGTTTGACCCTCAGCTTTTCCAGGTTTCCTGAACTTAAAGCCAGCTGAGATTCTTATAGCAAACCTCTGCCTTGAAAGCATCTACCACCTGCAGATGAGTAGACCTGGTTCATCTTTGATCTGATGCTGCGGCCAACAGATCATATTCCCCTTATCGAAAAGAAGTAATTTCTTATCAAAAGAATATTACACACTGCGAAAGCATACTGGCTTACACTACGTACTGAAGAATATAAACTACATAGAAAGATCTCAGTGTTACCCTGGAAAAAACCCTTGGAACAAATTCTAGCCATGGTTTGCAAAATCAGCTATTGTTACTGGGGTTTTGTACATTGTTGCAAGGACTTTTAAGAACAAAAAGACATAAGGAAATTAAATGACACATTATTCATTTGGCTGATCAGTGATGAGCCAGCAGTAAGGAAATTAAGCCAAAACCATGTCAAAAAAGGGGGTTTGCTGCCCTGCCAAAATCCATACATACAAATCACAGCAGAAATAATCACTATTTTAACGTTAACTCCTTTCTGTTCCAAACAGTACAGGAAAAAGAGGGAAGATCCATAAGTAATGCCTTGCACATGCTATTAAGTTTATGCTGTGTGAAGGCTGAGGACAAGAAGCTGGTTTTTTATCAACTGTCCTGTACACAGGCAAGATCCAAATGAAAGAACTGCTTGACCAAAAGGAATCAGGGGAGCAAATGTCTGCACTATAGCAAAGGGAGAAGAGATTCAGAAGATCTCTGCTGCTATATTGTTTTCTTCCTGACAGCCAGCCAATACCTACAGCAGAAATGCCAATTTCTGTGCATTAATCCAAAAAATCCAGAGCATTGGAATGATTTCTGAAAATTTTACTTTGACACAGGAAATATTTTCTTTTCCTTCAAATGCAACCCGAAACCAAATTATCAGATTTCATCCCAGTTTCCTACAGTGGATACTTCACAAAGCTCAAAAACACCACAAAAAAGAAGAGTTCTGGTCAGAAAAAGACAATCAAATTATCACAGAAGAGAACTGATCTGCTTTTTCAGAAGCCTGAGACAAGCAAGTCTATTTGTCACAGAAGTTACACCGCTTGGTGACTTTTATTTCTTTACTGTTTTGAAAGATAAACATGCCTGTAGGGAAAGAGATCTCATGTCAAAGATGATGGCAAATACTCCTACAACAACTGCCTAAAGCAGTTATTTCAGGACAGAAAGGATGCATGCCAGAATGTGCTCTTTGCTTCCTAGAAGTTCAATTTCCAGCCATTCTATACAGCTGCAGACAGGTGTCTTAAGAGATCTCAGAAGATCAAAAGCAGGTGACAGATGATAAGTGGTTTTGGCTGGCTGTTGCAGCTCAGTTTGTAGTGGATTACCTGGAATTACCTTGGCAGACATACCCTTATAGAGACTGAAGATGAAACCTGAATCAGCCTCCTCAGGCTTAGTGGGGCACCCAGATCCTTCATTATTTCAGCCTGTTTCATCTCTGTTTCTTCAGGTTAATACCATAAAGCCAAATTTTTATATTAGTAGTAACACTGCCTTAGCTTAGATTTGAGATCATGTTCTCCTAATTCTTTCATGTCATGCAGACCCATCCCAGAGCTGCACTGACATTTCTCTCAAGGAAACAGGCATCACCCAGTGAAAGTGTATTTTATGCCTAAAGACTACAGCCTCCACTGTAGCCTTAGAAGCTGCATGTTGGCTAAATCCACAGTCAGGATTCAGCTACAGGATAGGGATAGAAGAGGCCTTGTGGAATGCTTTGGCATGTTATAATTTGCTTATTGGAGTCTGATCTGTACTGGCAATAGCAAGAATAAAATATAAAATGACAGGGGTAAGGTCAGTAAAATGGGACAGCAGAGGCGAAGAACATGCTGACAATCAGAGAATCATAGACACCTCTCTCTCCCTTTGACACACTGCACAGAAAATACCATAGGCATAGTCCTTTATCTCCTCACAATCTAAGAAATATCTTTTCAGCTATTTCCACTGTCAGGAAAATGTTTGGTGATTCATTAGGGAAGGAGGAAAGGGGGAAAATTATGGCCTGCATAACCTGAAGAAGTTGCAAAACATTTCTTAAGAGGTATGAGCCATTCTTTTAAACCCCAGGTTCCCATTACGGTAACTGCAATTAAGGATTCATCTTGAAATCCCCAAATTCAGTTACAAAACTCCCAGTCACTTCCACTGTGCTAGACTGGGGCTGCAGAGCCACAGGCCTTCTGCAGGAGTTTGCCCTCAAAGACTTGGGTTACCTCACTTAAGAAATATATTCTGTTTTATACTGCATTACACTTTAAAGTTGAGTAATTCAGAGAGAATCTATAGGACTTATTCAAGAACAAAGAGGAACAGAGCTTTGTCCGAAAGGTTTCAGCGTGCATTCTCTAAAGGGTGCTGGTAAGTAACAGAATGAAAGAAAAAAAACAAGTCCAAAAGCTGATCAGTGGATAATAAAATGGTTCTTCCCCAAGAAACCTACTTCCATCAGAAGAATATTCTCTTGCAGGCACAATAGTTGCACAGACTTTAAAACCAGTATTACTGGACAGAGATGAATAATTAAGAAACTTGCAACCTTCCACAAAAAGATTGTAAAACAAAATGCTTGTAATTGAAGTTTTCTACATACAGAATGATACAGTGCAGCACCTTATGATGTATATCATTGCATAAACTCTCCAAATATCATATACAAACCGCATAAATAGAGATTATGGAATCGAGTTTAGCTTTCTTAACAAGTTCCCTTGAGCAACACCTTCATTCTGGGCAAGGATTATTTCTTTGAGGGTATCAGCATTTCACAAAAACATGAAATGCTCACAAAACTTATAACAGTTGCTCTGTTATATGTTGCTCTGATTCCCTAAGGGCATTCTTCCAACATACAGCCTTAGGTGTGCAGTGCCCAAACCCCTGGCTAGTCAGCTGTGCACTGCAGTCTCAAAGGCTGACAAGCAGCCACGATGTCCTCTAAACAGGTGACAGATCCTGGAGCCATCTTTCTGCTGGGACTCATTGCTGCTCACCAAGGAGAGCAGACAGAATCCAAGAGGTGCTTTCCAGCTCTCTAGACCATGTTCAGCTTTGCTCTTGTGATTTGTTCCTTGAGAAATCAGCAGTTACCCACAGTAGGAGGAAACTGATAATATCATGCTCTGTAGGATTTTGAACTATAGATGCAACTGATTTTACATTCTGATTCAGTCTCTTCTCTTCAGTTTCTCTTTTTCTCACCCAAACATAGAAAAAACTTGTAATTTACAAAAATTGTAACTCCTGAGGGCTGCTCTCAAATATTCACATATTCTATTGTTTTCTCTAGTAAAGGCATTTCCTTTCACCAGGTCCAGTGAACACATGTGGATAAGAGTGGAGCCGTGTCTCAGCTGCACCAAGAACAGAACAGACTTACTTGCTTTAAGTAATTTGCAACCTACTCTTCACAAGGCAAAAGATGAAAAAACTGAGTTCCTGCCTTTTAGCAAGGCTGACTTGTACTAAAAATCTATGGGGATGGAGAAGGGTTTGTTCTTCATGCCAAAAATGCTTGAGTTCTCACCCTCTATCTAACCCAAAAGTCAAAAAGTCTTCAATTTTGGACAAGACACCAATCTTCTTCCTGCAAAATATGAGTGCTAACATTTGCCTGTTTGTAGAAGAGGAAAAATTTCATTCCTGGAAACCACTCTGAAAGTGAGCAATTCAAAATTAATATTAAAACTGGGGAGCTTGGCCTTTTGATCCAGTTGAGGAGAAGCACAGCTCCTTCCTGCTTCCAATGCTAAACATCAGCTCCAGAAAAGAGGAAATTGGGTGCAGAAAATTCCCACAACTTCATGAGTAACTTTTAACAATGGGAGGCAGCCAGAAGGGTGGCTCAAGAGCTGGGTTTGTCTCTTTTGGAAACCAGAGTATGGGTGGATAATCAGACTGTGCATTTATTGAGGCATTTACATGCAAGATCCACACAATTTATATACACTACGAAAAATCTTAGGTTGCATTTCAGGCTTTAACAGTGACTGGAGGGTGCTTAAGTGACTTGCCTTGAAAGAGTTACAGGACTCCCAACTCTCACTGCCCTGTTCTGACCTCTGAGCTAAGCAGCTCATACTCTGCAGCACTGCTTTAGCTTTCCTGAAGTGTCAGGAGTGACCCCACAGATCATCCTGTCCTGAGGAAAGGCAAGTTGGAAGAAGCCACTCAGCAATTTTTCAGTTTTGTAAATCCCATCTGCTCTTCTTAAACTGACACACAGAATAGAAGGACAGATTTTGGCTCTCTGATCCTGGGAATTTCCCACTTCAACATGCTCATGCATGGGAGCCTATTTACTGAAAAAAGAACAAGGAACGTGATGACAAAGAGGTACTGAGTTTTCCAGGCTCCTGCTGATGAGATCCTGTCATTTCCCAGTGACACTGATGTTGCCTGAAAAGACTCCCAGCACTGGTTTTACTTCTCAGGACTTTCTCCCCACTTTTGTTAGGAAAAATATTGCTTTCTTAGCAATTTATTTATGGGGGTTTTTTTCTCATTCCTGGTTCTTCTCAAGGCACTGTGCCATTTCATCAGGACAACCTAATCTTTTTCAGGGTAACAATAACATCAGAATCAGCTATGACCATAGAATTGTGAGTTTGGGAATGAGTAGATTTGGCCTGCCACACAGCACTAGAGACATCTTGTTGCTCTAGCCAATATTTAGGGAGATCTGAAAGGAAAGCAACAGAAATTTCTCTTTGCAAGGGCAGCAAAATTCATGTTTAATACATACACGAAAGCTGCCCTGATAGGTAAATGAGGATATAACTTTGAAATTCTCTGGAAATTTGTAAGAGAGAATGCTAAAAAATATTCAGCTACCAACTGCCAGCCACTCTGAGTGCAGATACTGGAATCTTCTCAGAGCAAGGCAAAATGAGAGGGAAGCACACCCTGCTCACATGCTGATTGGAACCATTCACTGTGCCATGCACATTTTGATGTACTGCTGCTGAGAACAGATGTAATGGCTCATTATGATATTCATTTGTATCAAACTTCCACTTGATTTGACAAAACAGGCAGAGAAGAGAAAACATGTAGAGACCAACAGAATTAAATTAGAATTAAATTTCTCAAATTAGAACAGGTGTTTATGTCCCATTCCAAGCACTTTTGCAGAGGCTCAGTAACCACAGTTCCTTGTAACCAGTACAGTTTCACACCTAGATCTGTGCTGCCAGGAAATCACAGAGCAAACAAACAGAGCACATAAACTCCTCTGCCTTTGTCAGACATTCTTGGGAACTCTCCCAGTACAAATCAGTACTTTTGCAAAAACAGAAACTGAACACGCCACTGCAGCACTGCAATCTCCCAGGCCTCTTCAGGTGTAAAAAGGCAGAGTAATTCAAAGCAGACCCAAACAACATAAGGACTTTGATAAAAGCAATGATGAGGGGCCCTTCTCCAAAAATTCCCTCTTCCTCTTTCTATACAAGAACTAGTAATAAATTTCCTCTGTGCTTTCCTCCAAAGGACTGTGAGAAGTCCACTTTTAGCTGCCAAACAGCAGCAGTCAGTGGTGTGGTTGCACTTTGAGATGAATTATGGAACGAGTCATTTCACAGAGCAGCATGGATTCAGAATAATTTGCTTGTGACAATGTGCCATTTCCTTTCCTCATCCCTAGCTGCATCCTCACCAGAGGGGACAGACAGGCAGATGCAGTGACAGTGACTGCTGCAAAGACTCAACCAGGCATTGCTGTAAGCAGGGGACAATGCAGGGAGTCAGGCTGATCTAACTGGGTTAGCATGAGGGTAAAATGTACAACCATCACCAGAACAGGTGATCTGAAATGGCTTTGCTGCTTAGTTGAGGTGACCCACAAAGATCCCACATATTGATGATCCTTTGAGTTCTGAGTTTTTCTTTTCAAATATAATTAACCATCTAGGCTTGGACAGCTGCCTTGTATACTGCATCCAAGAATATAAATTGAATCTTTCAGTGTATTCATTGTTCTAGGAGCAGAAAAGGACTTTAAAACCTATGTTATTGTTACTCCTTGCAACTAGGGATTTTTAAGACCAAAGGGACCTCCTGCACTACTGAATTTAAATCCACTCTCATTTGGTAGTAAACCTTTCTATTATAATATATTCTGCACTCTCACAGCACACAGCATTTTAATTTTCTACATAAGTAGATAATTACAGATTGTATTTAATTATCTTAAATCTAAATAAGAATTTATGATGAATAAAGGAGGTGAACTTTTCACACTCAAGTGCTGGACACACACCAGCAAGGTGATTTTTGAGCTGATTCAACTTGGTGGAACAAGTAGTGCAACTTGTCACATCTTGCCTCTCTCTTGGAAAAGAAAGTGATGTACGTGGTAGCAGAACAAACCCTCTTACACCAGACCCTTTATAATCTTTAAGCTCTCACCAACAGTCTGGCTAAAAATCCCCAAAAATCTGCATTTCAGGTGACATCCCCCTGTTATTGTTGACTTTGGGATTGTGACAAAAACAAAACACTTGTACTTTCTAAACTGAACAGTGAGTCTGCATTATAAGATTGTTTGAAATAGGCTCACTCTCATGAACATGTCCTGGGATGGAAAAGTCCCAGCATTTAGAGAGAATGAGCAATAAAATCAAAGTTGACAACAAATCACAAAATGTTTAAAGATAGAACAAAAATAGAAACACCAATTATTTTCCTGTTTGTAGTTGTGAATTTATTTTTTCCCCAAGGAGTTTTGATACTTTCCATTTAAATAAAAACTGAAACCATATCAGAACTAGCTACAGAATGACAGGACTGTGAAACAAACAAAAAAAGATCAAGCTCTGTGTGCGGTTTTTAAAAGCTCCAGTGTCTGTGCTCCCAAGAAGTACTGAGTCAATGATAACAATTGTGAGGTGGATTTGCAGGGGTGCTGTGGTGAATTCCTGTGTTTAACTCCCCCCTCCCCCCCAGAGCTCTGGGCCTTTGCAGTTGGTTCATGAAGAGAAGTACACACAATCACAGCTGACTGCAGCTCAACTGTGTTTTTATGGCTCAGAAGCAAAAGGGTCTGATTTACACCAGGGAAATGCAGGAGTCATTCTGCCAAAGTAAATTACATAAAGTGGCAACTGTGCTCTACCACTGTACAGAATAAGGGCAAAGAAATCAAAGTTGATGAGTCAGATCCTAAATACTTGAATTGCCCTGGATCTGTAAAGCCAAGACAGCATGACAAATCTGACCATGAGAAATTACTGTAAAATAAAACGCCATCAATCAACATGCACTAGGTGTCTTTGCCAAGTGAGGGGAAGAAGATAACAGGAAATTGTGAAATTAGCTAGACTCAGAGGGTTAGATTCCCTGCCACTCCAAATTTATGGCTGTCTTCTGTTCTGTTACAAGGCAAGGGCAGGATGGTCTTTAAACAATTTCCCATTTAAACCTTTTTCACCTCCTCTGCTCAGACACAAGTAACTCCCAAGGCAAAGAATACCAATGAGCCTGGGCTGTGCTTTCCATCACAGGCATCAGAAGCTGAGTATGAAAAAATCAAAAAGCAAGAACAGAAGTATCAGAGTAAGCCATTCTCTCTTTTCCACTGAAGTATACTGCACTGGTTTCATGGAACCATCTCCCACTTTCTCCACAAAAAATACGATTCAAAGTTGAAAAAGGGAAGCCTCCCTTGGAGTTACTCTTTTCCCGTAATATGCTCTGAATAATAATTGATGCAATAGATATTTCCACTGTTACAGCTCCACTATTGTTATTGTTCTGGAATTGGCTCAATATGTTTTAGTCTCATCTGATTTTTTAAGATCTTGGGAGTTTTGCTGGAGAGGGAGTGGCAACACAGCAAGTGACAGCATTTTCTTAAACCAGGCAGAAAGCACAAACCTTCATTTGTCTATTTAAGAATTGCCAGTCCCTGAAACTTGTTCTTTAGCAGCATGTCTGAGCACGCTGGCTGTTAAAAATCCCAGTGCACATAGAGGCTCTCAACTTTGCTTTTTCAAAGCACAGGTGATTTTTCAACATGCTTGCTCATCTGTCCTGGAATATCAAAGCAACAAATTCTGTGGAACTAATTCTGACAAAGCTTTCCAAGTTCCCTGTGCTCACAGGAACACAATTTGAGAAGAGTTAATAATTATTTTTATGAATTGTGATGCTCAGTTTTCAAGGTATCTGAGGGCATTCTGGGTTTGGCAATCTCCAAATCTGAAATTTAGGATTGAAAAGTTGTTGTAAAATAGGCTCATCCTTCTTCTGCCCTGACAAGTCAGAAAACCTTACAAGGTCACTCTATACTTCACTGAAATACTCGGTATCCACAGTGCAAAGAACTGAACAGAAAGTCAAAAAGTCCTAAATGCTGGCTGCACACTAATCCAGAATAGAAACAAGCCTGCTTTCCCTGCTTCACATATAAATCAACTTCTAGGTCATGCAAAACCTCATTAAATAGACTCAAGTATAACTATCTAACAGGGACATTAAAAGAATAAGAATTCAGAACTCCCATGTTCTACGAACTTTCTTAATCTCATCCACTCAGAGGAGTTTGTTTCAGAATAAATATAAAATATTTTATTTGCCTTTCCTACCAGTATCCACATTTTCCTTCCAGTTCCACCAGCTTAGCTGTGGTCCCCAATGTACTGCCAGTGTGCACTGAGATCTTTCTCACTGTCCAGTTTTGCAAATTAGTTTATTTAACACAGTGAGAAAGAATCCTGGAAGGGCAGGTTATAAAACCGAAAGCCATTGTCCATCTATCTGCTATGAAACAGGCATTCTTAATTTCTGTCATCATTTCAACTACCACTATCACAGTCCATCAAGTCTGAGGCCTGAGATATCTGGAGAAAATACAATATGTCACACAGGATAATACAAAAGTGATTGAAAAGATCTGACAATATCTGTGCTGCTTCTAGAGTTACTGAACTGCAGAGAAAATAAAATAAAAAGCAAAACAAACAAACAAAATATACCAGCAGAATAGAACCTCCTGCACTATCTCTGTTCTGAATCCAGAAGAACCTCAAACATCACCCTGTCTAAACACAGCCTATCAGACCCAGCCTGTCTCACTGCCGTGCACTTCAAGCTCATGCACTGGGAAGGGAGGTCACAAGTCATATGGACCATCTGAGGCAGGGGAAAAGAAAAACTAATTCTGACCTCAAACTCTGCCCAAAGAGTGCTCAGGCCTCTGAGGGGCTGATTCATCTCTGACCGGCAGCTGGGTGCCGTCCTGTTGGCAAGACAACTGTAACAACTCAGTTCAACTTACTGCAACCTTCCCCAAGCAAAATCTGAAGCATTGGCATAAAACCAGCACACTCCATGCTAGGAAAAGTTATCTGTTCCCTGAAGGACATTTTTTGTACATTTTTCTGTAATATGGATAAAGCAATCTGACAGCTTTTTGTTACTGCATTACTCTTAGAATGACGCAGCTAGAGAATTGTGCCCTTGTTCTTCACCTTTAACTTCATTTTAAAAGTTTTGCCCTGTCTCTTTTGCCCCTTAGAAGAGTGGATTTCCACCTGCTTCAATCACCAAAGACCTATGTGTCTCAAACTTGGACTATTTTTCCAGCATAATAAATGGTATTACCATCCTCTGTGAACTTTCCAGTCACTCAGTAATGCAATTGCACCTCTAAAGTTGTCTGTCTTTCACACATACATTCATTGCAACCTTCGAGAATAGGTAAAACAGTTTCCTACCAAAGTTACTCTTTTTTTTTCTTTTCTAAGAAGTAGCCCAACATTCATAACAGACTCTGGACAGGAGCAGTAGGGAGTATCGCTCACACATACACAATATGTCTCTTTTATATGAACAACTGAAAGAAAGAAATCAGATGCAGGAATTTTTTTTTGGCACCTGGAAAAGCGGAGAGGTGAGGGAGCAGTTGATAAGTAAAAGATGACTCATGGAGGTGCCAAAGCAAGGAAGAGAGAAGGAAACCTGTTAACCGAGTATACAACATGTCTCATCTTTGGAGGTTGCATCCTGTATCTGAAGGAGGAAAGATTTCAAAGTTTATTCCCCTGGCCTATCTTATAATTTTCTTCAGTGGCTCTGACCTTATGGAATGCAAAATACATTCCAGCTACAATGACAAACATGACCCTTGGTACACTTTCCAGTGTGCATAAATATTGCTGGATGCCAGGCGCCCACCAAAGCCGCTCTGTCACTCCCCCTCCTGAGCTGGACAGGGGACAGAAAATATAACAAAGAGCTCATGGGCTGAGATAAGGAAAGGATGAAATTCCTTACCAATTATCATCACACCATTTGGGGGAAAAAATAATTAATTATCAATCAAATCTGAGTTATATCATGAAAAATAAACCCAAATCTTAAAAATGCCTTTCCCTCACCCCTCCCCCTCCTTCCTGAGCTCCACTTTACTCCCAATTTTCTCTACCTCTTTTCCCGCAGCAGCTCAGAGCTACGGGGAACAGGGGCTGTGGTCGGTTCATCACACGGCGTTTCTGCTGCTCCTTCTTCCTCATGGAGAGGACTCTTCACACTCTTCCTCTGCTCTGGAATGGGGTCGGTCTCACTGGAGACAGTTGTTACACTCTTCACCTGCTCTGGAATGGGATTACTCCCACTGCAGACAGTCACACTCTTCCCTCGCTCTGGAATGGGATCGCTCCCACTGGAGACGGTGACACTCTTCCCTTGCTCTGGAATGGGATTGTTCCCACTGGGGACAGTCACACTCTTCCCTTGCTCTGGAATGGGATTGCTCCCACTGGGGACAGTCATGCTCTTCCCTTTCTCTGGATTGGGGTTGCTCCAACTGGAGACAGTTGTTACACTCTTCACCTGCTCTGGAATGGGATTGCTCCCACTGGAGACAGTTATTACCCCCTTCTCTTGCTCCAGTATGGGGTCTTTCCCACTGGAGACATTCGGACTCTCCCCCTGCTCCAGAATAGGCTCATTCCCACTGGAGACAGTTACACTCTCCCCCTGCTCCAGAATGGGATCACTCCCACTGGAGACACTTACTGCACTCTTCCCTTGCTCCGGATTGGGGTCACTGCCACTGGAGACAGCCACAGTCTTCCCTTGCTCTGGCGTGGGGTCTCTCCCATAGGGGATAGTTACAGTCTTCCTTCGCTCCGGCATGTGGTGTCTCCCTCGGGAGACAGCTCTCCAAAACCTTCTCCAGGGTGGGTCCTTCCCATGGCTGCAGCTCTTCATTTACCGCTCCAGGTGGGTCCCTTCCACAGGGTGCAATCCTTCAGGAACAAGCTGTTCCAGTGTGGGTCCACCCCAAGATCACAGGTCCTGCCAGCAATCCTGCTCCAGCATTCGCTCCTCTTTCCACGGGTCCACAGGTCCTGCCAGGAGCCTGCTCCCGCACAGNTATCTTTTTCCCCCACTCTGGAATGGGGTCTCTCCCACTGGAGACAGGAACATTTGCCCCTCGCTCTGAAATGGGGTTGCTCCCACTGGAGACAGGAACGTTTTTCTCCCGCTCTGGAATGGGATCACTCCCACTGAAGACAGGAACCTTTTTCTTTTGCTCTGGAATGGGGTTGCTCCCACAGGAGACAGGAACATTTTTGCCCCGCTCTGGAATGGGGTTGCTCCCACTGGAGCCAGGAACCTTTTTCCCCTGCTCTGGAATGAGGTTGCTCCCACTGGAGCCAGGAACCTTTTTCCCCTGCTCTGGAATGGGGCTGCTCCCACTGGAGCCAGGAACCTTTTTCCCCTGCTCTGGAATGGGGTTGCTCCCACTGGAGCCAGGAACCTTTTTCCCCGGCTCTGGAATGGGGTTGCTCCCACTGAAGACAGCCACACTCTTCCCCTGCTCTGGCGTGGGATTACTCCCACTGGAGACAGTCACACTTCTCCCCTGCTCTGGCATGGGATTACTCCCACTGGAGACAGTCACACTTCTCCCCTGCTCTGGCGTGGGGTCTCTCCCATAGGGGATAGTTACAGTCTTCCTTCGCTCCGGCATGTGGTGTCTCCCTCGGGAGACAGCTCTCCAAAACCTTCTCCAGGGTGGGTCCTTCCCATGGCTGCAGCTCTTCATTTACCGCTCCAGGTGGGTCCCTTCCACAGGGTGCAATCCTTCAGGAACAAGCTATTCCAGTGTGGGTCCACCCCAAGATCACAGGTCCTGCCAGCAATCCTGCTCCAGCATTCGCTCCTCTTTCCACGGGTCCACAGGTCCTGCCAGGAGCCTGCTCCCGCACAGGCTTCCCATGGGGTCACAGCTTCCTTCAGGCATCCACCTGCTCTGGCATGGGGTCCTCCACAGGCTGCAGGCGGATCTCTGCGTCCCCTTGGGCCTCCATGGGCTGCAGGGGCCCAGCTGCCTCACCATGGGCTGCACCACGGGCTACAAGGGAATCTCAGCTCCGCTCCTGGAGCACCTCCTCCCCCTCCTATTCCACTGACCTTGGTGCCTGCAGGGCTGTTCCTTTCACATTCTCTCAACTCCTCTCCTCTTTGGCTGCAATAGCTCCTGCACAGTAACTTTTTTCGCTTCTTAAATACGTCATCCCAGAGGCACTGCCATCGTCGCTGATGGGCTCAGCCTTGGCCAATACAATGGCAGATTAAGAAATTATATACTTGTCTTGAATTTATGAGCGAATTTCTTTTCATTCACTTCCTTTAAAAATCTATTAACCAGTGTTTGATTTTTTTTCTGGCTTATGTTAGCACAAATCATATGTTTCTANCTCTTTGGCTGCAATAGCTCCTGCACAGTAACTTTTTTCGCTTCTTAAATACGTCATCCCAGAGGCACTGCCATCGTCGCTGATGGGCTCAGCCTTGGCCAATACAATGGCAGATTAAGAAATTATATACTTGTCTTGAATTTATGAGCGAATTTCTTTTCATTCACTTCCTTTAAAAATCTATTAACCAGTGTTTGATTTTTTTTCTGGCTTATGTTAGCACAAATCATATGTTTCTAAGGAAAAGTTGCTAAAAATCTAAACTGATGGAAAAGTTAGTGCAGGAAGATTTAAGGGATTGATCTGGTGCAAATGTACAGTTATGAAAAACAAAGTTTCAGTTTAAATAACATTTGCACTAAAAATTAAATCAGGTTACTACATCTGACTGGTTACAGTGTGCTTCACTCTACTTTTAGCTAAACAAGCCAGGAAAATGAGGAAATGTGTTGGGCATACCCACAACTGAGCGTCACATGAAAAAAAAACTGGCCAGCCAAAAGTTGTTGGAGTTTTTCCTTAGTTGAACAGAGCTTTGAAAAACTCTTTGATCTAGTTATTCTCCAATCTGTTGGCATATAGACATGAAGCAAAAAAGAAAATAAAATAAAGGGGGGGTGGGAAAAAGCAAAAGAAAAAACCCAGCACTTGTTGCTATTATATTTATTGACCTAAGAGTCCAGACAAGGCTGAATTTAACCTGACCAAGAGCTACATCTGGCCCCTGTTCAGTTTCACTGCATATTAACAAATCAACAATCAGCCAGCGCTGGAGCACTGTGCACACCAATATTCAGAAATATGATCTAAAGGAAACTTTCCAAAAGATTCAGACATCGGCCTCTCTCTGCCTTTTGCTGCCCATAACTGTCAACAGGAGCAGAGTTAAGTCAGGGAAAGGCACTCCCCACAACTTTATTCACCATGATCAAGGGTAACTTTAACGTGTCCATTACTCATCCAGCTGAAATAAGCCTCCCTGACCAGATTTCAGCACCACACCTACAAGAGCTGTGGGATTTCAAGCCTAAATTTTGAATCAGAATAATAGGTGGGGGATTTATATATCCTTTATAAGCATTTGATTCTCACAAGGCCTTGGCTTCTTATAAAACTGTGGATTTAGTTTTACACTAGGTTCTATACCAAGCTGGCCAATATATATTAACATTTCACTTTCTACTTCTTATGAGAGAATTTGTATGTGGTATAACCCTAAGCGTGAAAATATTTTGCAGCCACTGCCCTGCAATAGAAATGCTGCACAGTAAACTGAAAGTTTTGTTTAATTTAGGGCAACTAAATGTTAACTTAGAGCAAGTAAAAACATGAAGACATTTCTCCTGTCACACATCCATTCCTTCCAGGTCAAAACTAAATTTCATGTCCCTACAGGAAGCTACATAGGTAGCATCAGGCAAAGCATCCAGAAAATGAAAATGCTATGGTGCAAGTGAGGCAATACCAACATCTGTGTATACAGCAACAGGAAAAACCAACAGGCAACATTTATAAGCTCATCAGCTCTAAAAACATTTGCTCCCTACAGACTATAACACAAACAACAAACTCCCTCAAGTAACCCATGGGCTCTCAGATAATGAATATTTCAAGCATATATAAATTGAAGTCCAGATTCTGACCCTAAATTACATCTCTCAGAACCTCACAGAGCTGGACCCATAATACTGATTTTTTCCTGAAAAGCAAAAACCTGTGACTAATGCTCTTTATTCAATTGAAAAAAAAAAAAAAAATGCAAGCTGTCTCATAGCCAAGAAAGCACTTTTCACAGAAAGTATATTAAGAAAAAAGATGCCACAAAACCCCAAAACATGAAACTAGGCATCGAAACCAACACAACACACAGAAGTATTCCAGCAGCACCTCATTTAATGCTGTGTTTTCATCTCAGCAGTTAGAAAAGTACAGTCATTGTAAGGCATATTCAGCCTAAGTATAAACAACTGTTGTCTCTCTCTAATGGACTAACACTTTCTATGCAATAAAAAAACAAATTCAACTTAGCATGGGTATGAACATCGCTGGGTAACTTAAAAATCACCTTTAAGAATTAAAGAGGATAAAAAGGAACCTCATCAAATAGACAAGAAACAGGCATTTAGCCTTAGAGAGATGAGGTTCTGCCTGAGAGCAAGACAGGTAGAGGGAGCAAGGGAAGAGAAGGGCTGTAAAAATGAGGTTTAGTCCCACAAAGTCACTTGTCCTACACCAGAACTGCCAACTCTGGAAATTAAAGCTACTGTTATAGCTGCTTTCAGTAAGCAGAAGATAGGTGCTGAGTTCCTGTCTGTGAGTAGACAGCTCATCTCCTGCAAAACTGGTTGTGGGAAAGGACACTAAGGAATTCAGTGCTATGACACTTCATACTCTTCCCTTCTGCTGTATTTAGCTTCCTCCTCTCATGCCTCTGACAAGCACACAACTGCCCACCACGGCCATTACTTCAGCCTACCCAGACTTACTCAGAATCTCTTCCCTCCTGGAAAGATGCGGAATGGAGATGTAGGAATTCTCAGCCCGGCGTGCTTTGTCGTAGCCTCTGTGCTCCCTGAACACTGCCTGCTTCACTTGTCAAGCAGCAAATGACACACAGAGAGTGTTTGTCAAACCTCTGTCCCTTTGTGTGCTTAAGGGGAGGAAACTGCTATTAATGTTTAACAAAACAGGAGCAATGCCTTTCTCTGCAATCTCACATGCTGGATTTGAAGGGACCGGTGTGTGGGAAATGCAGCAAGCCAGAAGTTTGTAGCCCACAAAAACTGAGTTTTTATTTTAAAGTTACAGGAAGCAACAGTTCACCATTCACTCCTGAAGCTCTGAACTGAGGCAATCCAGCTGTCTGATGCTAAAGAAATCATAGAAGCTGTGTCAGGGACCAAACCACACACACATACACAGACACAGCAAGCCTGCCAGGCTCAGCCCCTATCTTGAAACCCACATGGGTGACACTACCGCTTGACAGGAAAGGGAGAGGTTAAAAATCCACATTCAAATGTTTTCAGGTCTCTGCCAACAAATGGCCACGGGCTGTCTGCCATCTGCCCTTTGCCTGTATTGACATAGAGTGGCTTCCCAACTCGGCAGCAAATCGAGGGGCAGAGGTCTCGTGTGAGAGCAGTCTCATTACTGGGCATTTGCTCAGTTGTCTGGACTGACAGCTCATCTTTTGCCCCAGCTGCCTCCCGGGGTGAGCGTCCCGCTGCACAATAAAAAAGGTGAGTCAGCTGGAGACATCCACGCTGTCACAACGGGAGGATTAACCAACACTACCCACACCTGAGTGTCACCAGTACTGCCCCATCCCCGGCACAGAAGTCCCCTGCACCAGCAGCCCACCTGCCTGCCAGCATTAGCTGTTAAATGGACCTTCTGGGCTTTTCGCTGGCAGAATTTGAATCACAAAGCCTTTCTGTGCTACTGCCGCTGCAATGAATTCTGCTTCTACAGCTCAAACAGTTATGCTGTTACCTGGAAAAAGCTTACTTTGAGGAAATTGTGATGCATGATGGGCCTATTCTAGGAATCCAAAATGAAAAATACCATTTCCATCTATTAGCTGCTGCTAATTGTTTGTCAAAAAAGTACTTGCTGTACAGCCACAGTATGGTGGATCACCTACATTGAAGCGAACCTGCTTTACAGACCTAACATTTTCTTTCTGTAGCTAAGGAGAGATAACACTTCTCATTTACTTCAGCATTTTCCTACAGCTCCATGACAATAAAATACTAACACATATTGGCATTAAATCTCATCATTAATATGATAATCATAAAGTGTTTCCTTTATTAAAATAGTGTTTTAACAAAGAGCTTCAGGAGCAATGTATAGACACTGGGCAAATTTTCTGTATCTGGTTAATAACAAACAGGATATTTAGGCTTTCAAAAAAAGCAGTCAAGCTGTTACAAGAACTGACATTCCCGTTGACTACGATAGAATTTTATGAATTGACTCAATAAATCAACTTTTTAAGTGCTATTTAGTTATTAGGAATGTCACATCTGTTAAAATTGTTGTATTTAGTTGTGCTTTCAGCACTGAAGTCCATCCTACCAGATGCCTGCACATTGCTGCCTGTTGCTCAACAGCTCCAGAGTTCCCTGGTGCCAAGGGAATGAGACACATTCCCTTGTGGTACACTGCCTGTTCTATACACAGGACCTGGCCAGAATGGAAATAACCTTCGAATGCATGATGGGAATTGTGACAAAAGTTTTGAAAAAGTCTCCCAGGAACTATGGGCTTTTTTGCAGGTATATATTGTAATAATATGGAGGCTACCTGTGTATTTCCATTAGCCCCTATTTTCCTGCTTGAAGAAAAATGCTTACAGTTTATTTTGCTGTCAATGTTCATTCCTCAAGTGTGAAGACTGAAGGTGATGCTCGGTGTGGAGGCTGAATCAAGCACTGAGCTAATTCCCAGTTTCATCATGCACCATTGTCTGGTGAATAGCAATTATGTTATTTAGAGGATGAAGCCTGTGAGGATGGTATGTCTGTGGACTTCTTGCTTTGTATTCCCAGGCAAACGTTTTTGGTTTTTTTTCCAGTCAGGAGACAAACGTATATTATCTATCTTATTATGTTCAGATTTTCCTTTCAAATTCAATCTTCAAAAATTCTGCTATCTCTTCTTTTAATGCTCTGTTCTGCCCAAGTGGAAAATATCTTTTTAGGATAACCAAACATTGCAGTAAACTGATAAGACAACACAGATCCTTTCATTTCTAAGCCACTGATTCAAATCCAGACTGATTAGGACACAGAACGGAAATTGTTCTTCCACACTGGTGGCTTTTCAAGAGCTCAAGTGTAAAGAGATGAGTGTCTTAGACAGCTCCTAAATGGACAGATATTCACAGAACACATAATATCATTTGCAATGCTCATCACTTGCATCTTTGATGGTCTTTTCAGTGAGATTGTCAGGATCTCCCTGGTCCAGAAAGCAATAGAGTTTCATTCCAGAAAAATTGAAATATTGGCATTATGATGGAAAAATATTATGCACATTACTGCTATGTCCTACTCCCTGAGGACTTCAGTCTCATTTTGTATCGCCACCTCAAAAAACAAATTCACATAAAACTTGTGCTCTGATTCTCTGATACTGCACTGGTGGGGACTCCTGTGAGGGTTCTAACATGTGTCTTGCTCATTGCTTCTATTCACTACAGTTCAGTGCAGTAAAAGCACTAGAAAGATACTGGAAACATTTCAAAAATCAAGCTCTTGTAATCATTTTCTGTAAAAATATCTAAGTTCAGTTCAGATCTTAGTACATTATTGTAAATATAGTGATTAAACAAAGATTGCAGTGTTAGTCTAAGTAGTCTTCATACTACAAAAGTTGCATTAAAAATGCCTCTTTAGTGTAACTTCTCATCTAGAACTCTGTTTTTTAAAGACTTGTTAGTTTCTCTTCTTAATTTTTTTAGTTTTCAGTGATTTTGGCAAACATAAACCTTAATCGAAGAGAAAAGGTAATTTTAATGATAAGGTACTGTTTGCTACACATGAAAACATAAAGCATTCAAAGTGTCGTGAGAATTAAATTACAGTTAGAAGAAATTCACTACTTTCCTGCAGCCTCTAAATAATAATAAAGTCAACTTGATCTGAAGCTTTATGAAGCAAAATTCAATCAAAATTTTAGGGTTTGTTGGGGTGTTTTCTTTGGAACCTATGCAAATGGGAGGGAGATATTGATAACATTTCCAGCTAAGTAAAAGTGGTTTTTTCACTGACGAATGCATTTTTCCTGAATGGATTTTTAAAATTAAAGTAAAACAAACCAGCCAGCAATAGAAATGGAATAGCAAAATCTATCCCCACTATCAATCGTTTGAGGAAGCCCAAAGGATGTACCCAGGTCCACTTCTCCAATTCTCTTTTGATGTAACTAGGAGCTGTCACCTCATCTCGCAAACCATTCCTCTCGTGTCTGTAGACCACTGTGCTCATCAGAATGTTTCTGCACTTTGGCTCAAATGACTTGCAGAGCTTCCAGCATGGCCTCAGCTCTGCCAGGCCGGGGTCGGTGCCGAGCAGTGCGAGGGAGGGGAACATTGTGCCTCGGGCCATGGGAGATCAGCACGGCACCGCTGCCCCTCGCCCAGATAAAGGGCAGCAGCAGTCAAAGCCTGTATTCAAACCCTTCCCAGCTTCAGGGTCATCTGAACCAGCACTCTGACTCGTTCCCACTACAAATGTTTCTGTTCCCAATGGCAGTAGGTGCCCTCCCACCTCCCATGGCCCAGTTCAGAGCTGAGCTGCCAGAGCTTCACGTCCCAAATGTACCTCCAGTCTTACAGGGTAAAGAACAGCTCTTATTCCCTTCTGAACCAAATGAAACCCTGCACTGCTGGGAACTGAGCTGCTGAAAATTTGTCAGGCTGTTTCTGCTTGTAAAGGAAAGGGTACAATATTTGCTAATAGATTTCATATCAGTTATTCAGTTTTCATTGTTATTTGGCTGACATTTATTTATATGATTTTCTAAATCTCAGTGGTTTAAACAAAATCAAAAAAGTTGTGTTTCATCACAGCTCCAATAACTGAGAATATTGCTTAGTCTTAGAATTTTATTAAATCACTATTCTTTCTGTTCTCAAGTTCACTGTCAAAATATTAAAACTTGGTTCTCTTCTAAAATAGCAAACATTTTCTACAGAGGGGGTTGTTGTTTTTCTTTCTCACAAATTCATAAAGAGCTAAAAATGTTCTCACTAGCACTTCTGAGCAGTAGGCACATACTTTTGGCAGGAAAATGCATCTCAGCATTTCAGTGTGGAGAGCCTCATTGCCTTGAGCCCTGCTCAGCTGCCAGGAGATCTCCTGCAGCAGAGAGGAGAGGTCCCAGCCCAGGCAGTGGGGAAAGGCTGGGACATGCTGAGACCATGTGAGCTTAACTCACACCACTGGCCTCTTGCTGCTCTAACAAAGTCCCTGACGGCTCCTCTGGCTGGAAAAACTGGGAGATGTTTTAGCCCAGGCCACCCCACAAATGATGGGGCAACAGAATTTTTTATGTTAAAAGAAAAATGAAAAAAAAGCCTTGGCTTCCTGCTTTAGGCATACATAACTGACTCTCCTTTTCCAGCTGGTGTCACTCCTTCCTCCTCAGAACCCTCAAATAAAACTTGCATGCCCAAATATGCACAAAACAGCATCCACTAACCCTCCAAACCATGCACAAATGTCAAAAGTCGTGAACAACCAGAGACCACTTCTAGACCTGCTGCCTTCCCTGTTCCTGTGTACTAAGTGTAAGCTGAGGCACGGAGCACCTTTCACCTGTGATTGCAGTGCTGCCATCCACAAGGGAAACAAGCAGCTTTTCTATCACTCACAGAAATACTGTCCACATACTAAGCAAGGAAAGAGTAAGAGATGAGAAAATACTTTATCATTAATGACATTGCCATTAAGACAATGGCAATCACACAAAAATTAGTGGGAAAATTGTAAGCATTAGAATTTCAAATAAGATCAAAACCTCACTGCTTTAGAGCAACACAGAGAGCTGAAGACGCAACTTTTGATTTGCAAGTTATTGCATTCTTCACAATGCTCCCCAAGCAGAAAACTCAGGGTAGGTAAAAAATCTAGTAGTCTTTAAAATTGTATTCATGTGAAATACATAAATGCAATTCATTACATTTTGTTTATCTTACTGGTAATAATATTTTTACAGTAGGACCAGGGCTGCACTGTGGTGGATGCAGAGTTCTCTCCCTCCCAAGCCTCTGTAACTAATGGTGAGGGAGTTGTTCACTGTTGTCCTGCCTTGTCTGCCCCTGGAGTCATCCACCCTGGATGTGAGCACAGCTCTTCTGCATTAGTCACAAGAAAATTCACTGTCAGTGCAGGCAGACTGGATCACATCTGGATGACTGACCTGACAATAAATACCCACAGTTCAACACAGAGCTGAGGAGCACTGGTTATTTTGCATTTTTTCCTTGTATTAGGAGTAGCAAAAAGATTGAATGAATAAGAATTAAAGTCATACTGTTACATATCTGATAACACAAACAAAAGGCCCTATATTTGCATCTGTGAAGGGATGTGTCTAAATGAGAGACAAGTCCTGCACAGACCTTGCCTCTCTGAAGATGACCTTTCTCCCTAAACAGATGAGTTCTCCTCAAGACATGAGATTATACTTGAAATGAAAATTACTTTGGAAAGGGAAGAGAATAAAGCACTCTAAGGACAATCCAGCAGAACAAAAAAACTGCCAGCCCTACTCCAGCTCTGACAGCAGAGCACTGCTTCATTCCAGCAATGGATATAGCTACACATTCTTTCATTTAAGAATTCTGGAGGTGTCAATTCCTAAGGCAAAATATTTCTAGACTTCTGCCCAGCCCATAACCACATAATCCTTTCAAAGGAAACAAAGTATTTCAGTTGGCTTTAGTAATGTGGACCAAGAATTAATTTCACTTTAAAATAAATAAATACATTTGATGTAAAAATGAATGAGCTTGGCTTGAGTATGACTGATTTGGAAGTGATCATACATCTCAGGTTTTTAAGGCTGAAGCACAAGCACAAAGTCCTCCTTCAATTAAGATTTTTGGTTTCTAAGACCTTTCTAAGATTGTTTCTGCCTTAAGAGAAATGCAGTAATAAAACACAAGACTTTGACACATGTGAAACAGCTGAGCACGGACCTGTGTACATGATGGAGAGAGGAAACCAAACCGAAACAATATTCCTAGTAACCAATCCATGGGCTTACTTTGTTAAGAAATGTAAGTCATTGTTTTATTTGATATCTAAAGAATTATAAACAACCCATCTAAAATGTTCCTGAGGTGTCTCTAGTTATATTGGTCTAGACTATGTGGTGGATCTCTATTGCCTTCACTGGAGGCAAGAGAGCTCCACCAATTAAAATCCTGTCCTATTAACTTAAATTCTGAAGAAGGAAAAAGTTCTGAGCCACAAAGCCAGTGCAAATGTATCTCAGCACGTTAGGCTGACGGGGGTGACAAACTGCCAGTGACAGCAGGAATGTCCTCATACACTGCCGGGAGATAAAAACCAAAGCCTATATTTAGAGGTTTGTGGGTACTCATCTCAGTTCTTCCCAAGAGGAAAGATCCAACTCATGATATCAGATTTCAGTTTTAACCAAGTAAGAGTGTATTTGGTTCAAAGATTCAACTAAAAGTATTTAGAAGGGAGAAGTTTAATGAGCGTTATTTGAATAGACACTTTGCAGCTTGGTGCTCACGGCAACTTGCAGATGTAATCCTTTGTTTGCACAAATCTCTGGTGTCTTGCTATAGCACCCCCTGACATCAGCACCCCCAGTTTATTGTGCCAATTAATCATGATTGCTCAGCTGGAGAACATCCTCCACCAACATCCTCTGGTGAGGACACCACCTTTCCTGTGGAGATTGGGTGGAAAGACAACAATCCACATCACAAAATCCAGTCTATGACAAAATTCCCGTGATTCCAGTGGCAGAGCTTTCCTCAGACACATAGCCTGTGGGAACAGTTTTCCTGAAACATAGTTCTTTTCTTCTTTTCCACAACTGGAATCAGGATTGGTTTCTGCTTTGGCTATCTTCCCAAATCAAACTCAGGGACTAATTTGAAAGATGTTTGTTCTTGCTCATCACAGCAGTCCCTCTACATATTCTACCAAAGTCACCATTCTAGTGAAATATTTACTTGCAGCAAACTTAATTTTTGTTCACTGTTATTGTTTTTGTAAAATGTTTTTCAGCTTTCAAAAGCTCTCTTCTCCAAGGTGGGGCCCATACATAAGGCACACTCTGCACCACAGAAAATTTTACAGCAAAGAGAATTTCTGCCTCTTACAAATACATTGGAAGAAGTCTGTAGCTCCAAAATCTGACGTTATTTATGCCTCAGGCAGTAAACTCAGATAAAAAACTAAATCAATGGGGTCCTCTAAAAACAAACTGTGTTTCCTGTACTTCAGCTACTGCAGCAGGTGAGAAGGCTCAAGTGTATAAAATGCCTTGAGATGCAGAGTCAAGAGTTGGCATATTAGCCAGAGGCAAAGACATTAAGAATTATTTGCAGAAATTTTGTAGCCACACAACTCTAGATATTTTTCAGCTCTGGACTGGTCCTTGTTGCATCTCAAACTGAGCTGCAATTTTAAGATAAAATGATATATTACTCTATAACTATTTCGTTCAGGATTTTTTTTTTAAACTCCTTGTATCTGTTATAAGCCTACAAGTTTGTAAGCGGTATTTTGCTAACTAGAGCATGACTTCATAGACATAATTATTGGCTTGTTTTAATACAGTACAGTGTAGAGGTGATTTTTAAGTCAAAGATAGTGCCATTTCTACATTTACCTATGTTTGCACTTGAGAAAACACAAGTGACACATAAAGTCACACCTTTCTGTGACTTCTATTCTCTTAAGGTTTCCTCAGAATTACACTGATCCTCATAACTATGGTGCAATGAAATTCATTTGATGCAAAAGGGTCATGGTTGTGCACTAGCTGCAATCATACTATGGGCTCCTTTATCCCCTGCTGAAGGATTAAGAAGATTTCACAGAGCTGCTTCCTGCCAGAATTGCTAAGAAGTCACATCCAGCTACACACAAGGTGCTTTCCTATCCTTCCATTCCTTGGCATTCACCTCAGTGACTCACAAGGAAGGATTAAAGTTGTACCCTGGAAGTTCACTGAAAGCCAAAGTCTCCTTTTGTAAGCATAACAACCCATCTGCAATTTCTCTAATTTGCTTCCTGTAACTGACTCTTGTTCCAAACAATATCAGAATGTTCCCACTGGCTTGGACCAAAATAGCATTCCTGGTCCAAGGTTCAGTCACTGACCATGAGAGTTAGCAGGTACCTGGAGAAGGGAATAAGAACATACAATGCCCCTTAACCAGCTTAAGAGTCTGTTGAGTCACAGATTTTATTTCTGTGACTAAAAGGCTTTAGAAGATTTTTCTTCCATGGATTTGTCTGATTGCAGCATTGCTTAACAGTAAGTTTCATGGTTTAAAGACATGCTGCTGAAAAGTGCCTTCTTTTCAACTGATTCTCAACCTGTTGTCTTCTGGTTTCATTGGATTTGTATTAATTCTTACATGGAAAGAGTATTTTTTCCCTATTTATCATCTCTGTTCCACATATCATTTTAGATACTCCTCTTACCCTTCAATCCTTTCCTTTCTAGGATAAGAGTCACAATCAATCTACTCTTGTCTTGTAGTGAAAATGTTTCCTACCCAAAACCACCCTTGTCATCATTCTGCAATTTCCTCATTCTGAACACAGTCAAGTTTTCTCTCCTAAAACACACCAAAATCTCAGTTTTTAACAAATGGTAAATGAACTTCAGGTAACTTCAAAAAACATGCATTAGTGTGGTTTTATTTAAAACACTTCACTTTCTTCAGATCCAAGGGGTTTTTTCCCCTCCTATGCTCACAGCAGAAACCCATGAATCCCACAACCAGATTCTCAGGTGTAACTCATAGTTATCCTCCCAAATAATGTCCTCACTCTGCTCTCTGTTTTCCCTCATTTCCTGAAGTACCATTCAAACAGCTTTGGTGGAAAAATATCTCAGCGATTCATGACAGTTAATTCCCACTCTGGTGAGAACCAAAGGAATTTTAGTTACTGCAAGAATCTTAATGCCTGCAAAGCATGCAGCTATATAGATGCTTACGTGGAGGCACCTTCTTTCCACTCAGGATTTTTATTATTAAAATTTAAACTCATTATCTACAGGGATCTGAATGACAGCCAAAGTAATTAGAAAGACTTCTAGAGACTTTACTGACCTTTGCTTCTGACCTATAATGAATCACACCACCTTGAACCAGCTGATGTCACCATATCCCTGAATCACACCTTGAATCTTAGAATCACAGAATCATTGAGGTTGGAAAAGACATTTAAGATCATCAACTGAACAATCTTGAAACAATAAACCCCACCAAAACTAAGATTGACAAGAAAGTAACTCTTAAAAATATATCTTAGCAACCAGGAGACTGCTACACCTGTATTATGCCAGTATCAGCACTAACTGAAATTCTACTACCACAAATTACAAAGGACATTCGCAGGTTTCCAAATGCCCAGTCAAATCTCACTCTACAGACAGTGACTGTTCAGTTTAAGTCAATCTTTGAACATGTTTACAATAAATTTTGCAAGCCCTAAACTTTGATGATGCCAGCATTTACAACGCTGATTTACAGTCTGACTCAAATGAAGAATGCTCATGGTTGACTCAAATAACATCCTCCTGCAGGGTTTCTCAGAAACAGGTGAAGATTACATCAGGCAAAATAATGGATGGAGAAATGGTGCATGACCACCTATTCATCTCCTCACTTGTTATGCAAGTGCAACAAAGATTTTCCTTAGCTTCAGGCTGTTACTTGTACTTACAAAATCTTTTCCTGACAAATTCTAATCGAAACTGATAATGATGATAAGGAGAGACACTTTATTTGACAGTTACTATCCAATAACTTAGTATCCCACTAAGTACTTTCTAAGCTATTCAGAATGGAAATGATTTCGAAACAAAAGACTTGTCCAAAGTCTGCCAAAGCCTAGGCCCAAGCTCCCAGCACCAATTTGTATGCACTGGTGGAAGGACAATAAACAACTTGAGAATTCCAGAGATCATTAAGGAACTGTTTTTAATATCTATGTATGAATATCTCTCTAGAAATCCGTTAAGCCATCCTGGCCCCTCATTATTTTATATTTTTACTATTTTGTACTTGGAGATGGCAAACACACAAACTGGGAATTGTACAAGGCTATTGAGCCCACCTCTGCTGAGCTCTACCACAGTATAATATGCCTAATAAAAAACACCAGAATGGATGCTGGTTGTCTGCATCTTCCTTTGACTGCACATTTTAAAAAGTTTAGTTTTTTCCCTAACTGTGAATTACAAAGGTAATCTACTTTGCAAATTATTTTAATGCTACAGAAAGGACAAATAAGCAAAGCAACAGAGATGAGCCCTGTACTTTGCATTCAGCCTTTTCCCACCTGCTGCCTGACCTGCAACAGGAGATGGTCTGACCATGGTCTGTGGAGGCAGACACAGCAGAGGAAATGTGACACAAACCAACACAAAACACAAACTGGAGATTGGCAGTGCATGGCTGAGAGATTAAGCCCAAAATTTCTGAGCTCTATACAGCACCTTCCACACAGGTCCCTCCTTGCAACCACTCCCATCATAACCAGCCCATGAGCAGCAATTGTTCAAGAAACAACCTTTCCTCATACCTTGGCTCATCTTCTCCCTACAAAAAACTTCCCCCAGCCCAGCAAAGCTCTCTTTGTGTCAGAATAGAGGTTGCTTACCCTTGAGCAGACACCTTGTTCAAACACAGACAAACTTTACTCAAAATCTACAAATCCTGCAGTTCTCCACTTACCTATCCAGAGTGTCCTGAGGCACTTTACTCCCTCCAGCTCTGCTGTTGACACTGCTGTTCTTGTTGGCAGTCATGGTCATTTGTGCTTTCTAGAAATGTGGATATCTGTGAGAAGAAAAGTCAATTAAGCTTCAACAAGCCCAAATGACAATTAACTCCTTGAACTACTATGCTATGCAAAGGCATAGGTTGTTTTTCATTCTGTAAAATGCAATCAATGTAGTTACAATCCTGGAAAAATAAACCCTATCTCTCAACTGCTGCTGTTGCACATCCACAGCCAAGTTTATCAGAACCCAGTGCTATAAATGGAAATAACTTATGGGAAGTAGGTGTGTGCTTCAGGTGCTGGCCTGTCTGATGAACAGAGCTGGATACCAAGCTGACAAAATATCACAGGTTTGGTGTGGTTCTTCCATCCATCAGAGTATGTGGAGATCCCAGCAACAGCAATGTGTGATACTTGCAAGTGCAGATCTACTATGGAAATATTTTTCTAACAGTGAAATTTATTCAATGATGGATTTTTGAATATAATTTTCAAATCTGCTTGTGATACGAAAATACCACAAGCAGTATTCTCTATGGGCCTCAGGATTCTTTAAGCAAAGCTGTCTTAGAACACTTCTAAAACCTCAGGTAGTGTAAAGAATCTACCAATTCCTAGCTGGTTTTTTGGTAATCCCAAAAGCAGTGAACCTAATTTCAGCCATGTATATAAAGTTAGGTGCCCAAAAGATGGGTCTCACTTCTGTGACATTGCTACTCACTGGCAAAGAAACAGCCCAGTACCAGGATTTATTTTGCCTTCATTCTGTGTCTTAATAGCACAGTCATGCTGTGACTGAAGGGAGAACATGATGATATGGATAAAGGCCAGGATGTCATCCAAGGGATGCAAAAGCAGGAATCCCTAATATCATGCCCCTCCACTGACTATATCCCTTGTTTCTCCAATGTAAAGCACAGCTCCTAGTGGCCATGTCTTCTGTCATTGTAATCCCTTGAGAAATATTTTGCAAAATGAGGGAGGAATGTATTTTCATGTCACGACAAGATTCCTAAAATGCCAGCAGAGTCCCTTGAGAAAGAAAATGAACAGTATTTACTTCACCTGATGCTACAGGAGTCATTTATGAAGGATTCTGTGGCTCTGCTGGCACTGGTCTGGGTGGTTTCTGAGATGCTGCTTAGTTTATAAACTATCTACCATGGTTTACAGCAGTGCCACCCAGGGTCTGACCAGAACTACCAATTTTGATGACCATTAACAGCACAGCTAATGCAAAAATAAGGAGTGTTACGAAACTTCTTGTTTACTCAAACCCACAGGAAGTCCAGATTGCTTGAGAAGCCACTGTAATGTGATGCTGCAAAGCAAGCTGGGGACAGACAACACACAAAAATCCCTGTACTAACAGACCTATCACAGTCAAAGGACATTCTCTAAACCACTCTATTCCAAGCAGTTCTGCCACAAACACAGTCAGAAAATCTGCTGATTGCAGCTCCAGAGGCAGAGTCAATCATGCTGACCACAGACTCCAAGTCTACTTGTCCTTCTCTGCTGTCTTGTATCAATTTTCCCAGATTAAGTAGAGATTTTTTTTTGCCCTGGTTGGTAACATTTTTTCTGCACTGAAGCTCCCTAAATTCCTCCAGTGTCTCATTGTTATTGTTAGCGTTACATTATCAAGATTACAGGACTGTTACAGAACTGCCTGTTCCGACTGGAAAAGGGATTGCTCAGGACAAAAAAGGAAGCCTGCTAATGCTGGCCAAGCTTTCTAGGACTGTACATTCCACAGGGAGTAAGCAGTTCTTTTTAATGTTTTCCACTCACCAGTTCAATACTTTTACTGTGTTAAATCTAAATCACTTATTAGCACTTAATGTATGAAAAATAAGAGAGATAAACATGGCATAAGGAGAACAATAACTGTTAGCATGCATGTGTAACATTAATTTTCCAAGATTTGCTTTTCTGTTCAAAACAAAGATAAGCTGAAGAGACCCTCAAAAAATGGGATACTGATCTGACACATTAAAAAAATATAGTGTGCTTTTATGCTGCTGGTTTTGAGAGTCCATTTTTCCCATACCCAAAATCAGATTGGGGGATGGGGGAAGGGAAGAAAAGTATGTCAAAGCCTGATAAAAATCGTTGTCAACATTTAAAAGAAGTGATTATTTAAATGTTATATTTCAAAGTCACCTAAAATGTCAAGTAGAACAAAGTAGTTTGTTTTCAACTAAAGATAAATTGAATTCCTAAAGACAATTTCTCAAGATGTGTCAGATTTACTGATGTGTGTTCCTTCCCATGCAGTTGAGACTATGATATATATGGTGATATACATGACTTTTCTATTCAATTTTCCTTTAATGCTTATTTTGGATGAATATTTTACTGCAGGTGATGCTGGTATCATCCCAGCATATGCAGAGAAAATGCAAGCAGCATGAACATGGCAGAAAAGTATTCAGCCTTTTACAGAGGTGCCTGTAAGGAAGGACTTCTTATATCACCTCAGAAGACCCACTCACCCATACACCAATCCACAACACCCCAAAAGTAAAAGGAAAAAAATAAAACAGAGACAAGGAAACAAGGAAAGAAAACTTAAACTAAAGGTTATGGTTATGTGGAAAGTTATTTTAGAGCCTTCAAATGAGTCTGACAGCCTGCAAGTTTATTGAATGTTTGTAAGGTCAGAATCACATCTCTTGGGCTTGGGTGAGAGCATTCCTCATTACAATATTTGCAAATTATTCTTCACAAAGCAGTGGAAACCAAAATCTCTCAAGTATTGTTTAAAACAAATCCAAAAACAGTTATGTCACACAGATTCTGCATTGCCTCATAACCCATTTAACAAACCTGGTCTAAAAATGCAGAATTCTCTTTTATTTGTAAATTTAAAGAATTCCTCTGAAACCCTTATTTAGCCATAATTTGTGCTTTGCTCCAGACATGGTTTCAATAATTTGATTAGGACAGCTCTCATTTAATGAGCCTAAATGGTAGAATCATTATATCAATTTTGCCTAAAACCTCCACAAATTATTTATCAGGATCAAAAAGTAAAGATGACAGACAAATATGAAAAATGGTGTGATGGCAACAGGGGATCTCCTGCTTGTGCCAGGAGAGGTTCAGCATCCTGACTGAAAAGGGCTGCTGCAATGCAGATGTTTCCTAACTGATCTTTATCATTACAGGAAGATCCAATGAATATTCCTTATGGACCATCTGTTAATGAGCCATACACTTTTACTTTTTTTAAATTAAAGTGTGGCCTGAGGCTTTTTTATGGGCTGATGAGGCACTGAAACCCATCATACTTTGGGCTAATGAACATTACAGCACCACTGAATGTCTAATTCCATTACCAAGTGTTAGAGGGGGAAGGGTAAGTCCTCTGCTCCTCTCCACTGCAGTTTGAAATTATTCTTAATTTCCTAAAGCATCCCAACACTTTGGAAGCACCCACTCTCAGTCTCACTGCCGAAAAGGTGAAAGGTTTTTTTCACTGAAAGCTGTGAATGGGAGTGAGTTGGGTTGAGGAGTGAGGCTTGGAGCAAGCACCTGAATGGCAAAGGCAACACAGAATGCTTTAACTGCTTTAGAGCTTCAAGACCTCCTGCTTTCTAATACCCAGTGCCCACCAGTGAGCACATTCCAAGAATTGGTTCCTTCCTCTCCTGTGGAAGGTGAATGTTATTGAACCTAGAAGAAGAATTTACATATGGTTGTCTGATGACTGGAGATGGGAGCCTTTGAATGTGGGTTCCCAAGCCCTCTCCTGGCATTATCACTAACATGGCTTGAAATCTACTTGAGATCTTGGGTTCTGAAGCTTTTTCATGCAGATTATTTTCCTCTTGAAATTCCACTGGTCTGGGATCTTGAAAATATGGGAAAATATTACTCCTTTGGTCTGCCCCACAGGGCAGAGACCTGGAGACATAACAGGAAGTCATAGCAGGGAAGAACTACAGGCTGCAAAAACAAACTCATGTTTTTGAAATATTACAATATATACAAACTTTTATAAGTATATTTATAATAATTGATGTGTCTACTTATTTTTCTCTTAACAGCAACTGCAACAGAATGGCTCTAGCCAATAAGAAGTAAGCTTTACGTGTTAATTTGCTTTTCTGAGTGCTTTAAGGGAGCTTGCCCACATGTCAAGAGGTGTAGTACGGCTGAATTGTTTAGGAGTTGCAGCCTGCTTTGTGGCAATTTGCCTACTCCCTTCCAGTAAAACAGATAATAATGTCCTTCCAGAACAACATCAGTTCTCATGAGCTGGAAAGTCCAATAAAATGTTTAAACATTTCTGCCTTGAGAGGGCGCCTGTAGAGACTCCTGAGAACATTCTTATGAGAACTACATCAGGAATACCTGTTCTCTGGACTGGGATTAACTCTACAGTCTCATCCCAAATTTCCCTCCCTATAATCCACAGCTTGTTTCCAACCAAGTTAGTGACCAGTCCCTCTGCTAAGCTTTCACAGTTAGGTGGCAACTTTACTTCTACCACAAACTTCCTGCTATAACCAGCAGGAATGGTGAACTTGGTTGCCATTGACCCTTGCAATGCCAAAACCACCCTCTCAGCAGCTCAGTCCCCACTGGGAAACTGATGTTGCAGCACTTACTGCAGGGGAAAGAAGATACCTCCCCCAGGCAGGTGAAAGGCAGACACTCTGCCTAAAGCAAAGACAGCTCTCCACTCATCCTTCACCCTCCTTTCCTGTTTTTCTGCCACTTAAAATGCTTTTCCCTTTTCTGATGTTCTTGTTCTTTCCTATTTTGTGCCTTTATTTTGTTTTCCTTGCCCTACTTTATCTTCTTATTAGTTCATTTATCTTCTCTCAAGCTATTCTTTTTTTCCCCCTCCTTAATTGAAAATGGGCAATACCTGGTGGAGAGAACAGAGCTCACTTGAAATACACTGCAATCCAAACCTAATGCCTGAACTAGGTAAGAACTCAGTGCTAAGCTGCCCTATTACTCTTAGCAGTTCTAGGGCAATCACAGCTTCCAAATGCAAGGAAAACAACATGAAAATCAATGAAGAAGACATTTAGAGAAGGAGATATGATTAGAAAATATGTCTGTTATTGAATCACAAATATTAATTTCCCTGTGTAGGCTGAAGAAAAGGGTTAGGTTTAAAAAAATATATTGACTATTTCAAGCTTAAATATCTTAATTTGAGATACCAGGGTAGAAAGGGTCTACTTAGAAACTATGCCCAACATATATCTCAATCCTTGGTATTATTCTTCCTTTGTTCTTTCCCTTTATCCTCAGGACTTTTGCATAAAAACAACCATTTAAGTCTCAGGAGCTCACCTGTTCCTGGTACTTACTCCTCAGTGAAGTCATAATGCTTTAATAGCAATATGAGCACCATTTTCACAATAATGAATTGCTTCTTGTGACAAAAAAACCAAATTATAAATTTGCTAAGAAATGAGAGTTGGTTAGCTTTGAGGAACAAAGATCCATTTTCATTAATATCTCTTGTGTCACAAAGATTATGATAAATAAGAAAATAGAGTGTCCTTTGGTATTTCCCACAGGGTATTACCAGTCCCTAAAAATATCCCAGTGCAATTCACAGAGCGAACAAACAAAGATGAAAGTCTTAGTAAGTCTTAAAAGGAACTTCCCAGTTGAGCTGACACCCATGACTGAACCCTCCTCACACCAAGACTGACTGACAAAGTCTGCCAGACAGCTGAGAAGCATCCTGGCTTTGCAACGGCTGTAGGGTTTGATTTGTTAGAGCATCATCTGAGGCAACACACGGGTCACAGCCATCCTACAGGGCAAGCTGCTGTGCCAGAACTGTCAGCACACCTCCCTTCCTTCCTGTCAAGCACACGAGTTTCCCACTCAGAGCCCTGCTGGAGTCAGAATTGTAAAATTATTAGCAGTTATTTGCTTTGCAAAGTGTTTTAATAATACATTATGGGAGTAAGGGCAACCATCTTTGGATACTTCAGTAAGGTCAAGAGCTGATATGTGGTGATACCATGAATCTCCTTCTGATTAGATCACCGTTTGTTAGTGACTGTTCTGAGCCAGTATTTCCCAGAAGCAGGTCCTGTTCATGATACCCAAGCTGCCAGTGCTAATGCTTCCAGTGAAGAAACTATTAATTTGTGTGTACTGCCTCAATATTATGATATAAAAGCACCCTGGGAGGATGAGGTATGGGCTGGAGACCTCATGGATGTAAGTAGAAAACACTGGCCAAAGCTGTCTTGGCTTGTACAAAGATATGAGAACAACATTGGGTCTGTCTCTTTAGCTCTTGGCAGTTGCCCAGGGAATCTGTAGAAAGGCACACAAAAGATTTTAATTCCCCTAGAGAAGATCTTAATTCCCCTGTATCCAAAGTACATCCAGAAGTGAACCTGGACAGAGGCATTAGCAGCAACAAATGGAATGGCAAGTAAGTCCATTGTTTGTATTAGGGATTTGTGCAGGAACCTTTCAGGAAGGTATCTGTTTACATTTTAAAATGATGTTCTTGCACTTAAAGCAACATCTGCAGGATGCAGAAGCTCTGAGCTGTGTTGGAGCTCTGACATGGATTTCAGTCACAGTCTTAGGAAACTTGCTTAGAGATAAGATCTGCAAATTCAGTGCCAGAGATTAAAGCCCACCACCCACCATGTGGTGGGTGCCATTCTGGCATCTGGCTGAATGGCCCATTTTCTCAAAGGTACTCCTATTTTTCCTACTACCTCAGGAATCTATCCAAATCTCCAAATATCACTACTGTACCAGAGATAGAGGCTTAAAACTGGCCTGACTTGAGGCAATGAGCATCTGTCTCATGCACAGTGGTTTTCTGATTCGGATTCACTTCATGTCTATGAACACCTTGGCTACCACTCCCTCTCCTTCGAACTCTACATGTTCCAAGACAAAAGAAACAAACCCAAGTTCCCTGTGCTCCTAGGATAATAAACTACATTGAGGTGTGAGCAGCCTGGCTGAAAGGGTGCAGTCCATGCTTTGCCTAAGTTCCCACCTCAGACAACTAAGTAAAGAATCATCAGAGAAACATGATTGAAAATGAGTGAATCCCGACCTTCTTTCTAGCTGCTGAAACAGAGGATGTATGCAAAAGAGGAAGCAGAGAGGAGGGGTGAGGTCCAAACATCAGAAGAATTCAAGACTGGTAGAGTAAAGGTGAGGTGAAGGGTAGCTAACATACTATGAAAAAAACACAAATGTGAAACAAGAAAGTGGAGAGATTTTTTAGAAAGGTGAAAGGGCAATAAGAAACCCCAGTGGGGGGGAAGAGAAATACAGCCCCCTTCTTCCCCTCCACACTGGGAACATACTCTGTGTCCCCCAGAGAAGGCAGTTCACCTTTCCTCATGCTCTGGGATGTTTTCATTCCATGGCTAAAATCTTCCTCATGGAATAAACTTCGAATTTTTCTGAAATTACTTCAAGAAAAATGGATCTGTGATACTGTGGTAACCTGACATTAGACTTCACCAAAAGAGACAGAAATTTCTGCAGTCCTGAAAAACAGGTGCAAGTCCTTGAGAGTGAAAAGTGCTCAGGGTTTGCATATCTGGTCATTCAATACACAAACCTAAACTCAAATCTAAATTCAAGTTTTTGAGTCCCTGACTCATGGGTAGAAGCCTCATCTCCCATGCACCCACAGCCCTGCAGTGACTGCAGGAGACTTGCAGTTCCTAGATTCCTGCAGTTTCTTTACAGAATTGGTTCTAAGGGAGATTGGAGGAAAAAGAGAAAAGGAGAAATGACAGAGAATATTGGCAGAATGACAATGTAGCGGAATGACAATAAAAAAACTAAGCACAGCAAACTATTTCTCATTGCCTTTGTTAACAAAAATTATAGTAGCTATAGCAACAAAAAGGGGGGCAGGGAGGAAAAAAGTCTGAGACTTTTCAATATCCCCAAAGAACACAGCTTTCTAATATGGAAAAATCAAGATTTATGGCACCAGCAGCTCCTACAAGGCAGGGCTGAAGTAGTGCACAGTGGTTCCAATTAAAGGCACCAATCATTAACCAGTACAGCTGGGCTTAACAGTTGACAGGCAACATCATCTCTTCCAGTGAGCCACGGTTTCTTCAGGGACTGAACTATCTTCTCTTGCTGTATGACGTGCCCTGCAGCCCCATTTCTGGTGGATTTACCTCATATTGTCTGTCAAGCCCTGTGACAGAGTGACTAATGTCACTGCTCAGCAGTCATCTCGTGTGCTCAAGCCTTTGTGCCTGTACCCCCTCACCAGCCATCACACACTGATACCTCCATGGATGCTGCCCACAGCACAGCCCTGCACACTCAGTAGGCATCTCAGGGAGAAAAGCATTTCAGTTCACTGCTGCCTGTGAGTATTTTCCTTCTCAAATACACACACTTGCAAGCTCAAAGAGGGGAGGAATGTCTGGCACTTCTGCGGTGACCGTCTGGCAGAAGCACCGCTCCATTTTCTGGCAACTTGACCAGAGTCTTAGAACAATTATTTCAGTTCCTGATTCAAGTGCTGGAGACAGAAGATCAAGTTACATTTCTCTCCAGCCATCAACACTAATTCAGTTTTCACTAAGTCAGCCTTGCTGGAATTTCACTTTTCCACACTAAAACAAAACAAAACAAACAAACAAAAAAAAAAAAAAAAAGTGTGAATCTGCACTGAAAAGCCAGTAGAAGAAACGTAAGGAATTTCAAGAGTCGCCCTTCACAAATGTAAAAAATGCCAGTAAGATCCAACAGGGAAGGAGCTGTTTCTTCCTAGAAAGGATATTTTCATAAGACAAAATGATAAAGAACTGGATGTATTGAAAATTAAATGATATCATGGTCCTCAGTGAAATCCCCTGGCTTTTTAACAACCATGTAAATAAGCTTTCTTCCCTTGCTTCCCTCACAAGCTGATTGTGAGATGAAGAGAGTACCTTCCCACCTATTGCTCAGTCGCAGGTATACACAGCCATCAGCAGACACACTTTTCTCATAGAAAGAGTTCAACTCCCACAGCACTGACCTTTGTCATCTGTGTGAAAGGAAAGTTTCAACAAGCTACCACAAGCAAAAGTGTTATAAATCACCTTTCATCAGGCCTCCAACCACTAGCCAGAGAAACAACTGGAAACACTTAAACCTGTTTTAACATTCCTTGTAGAAGGAAGCAGGGAAACACCTCCCCATCCACCCACTGAAGCTGATTGCAGCCACCAAACCATTCTGGTCAGTGACTCCTGCCAGTGGAGTTTCTGTTGAAGATTTCTGCAGCAATAGCCTTTCCCAGCAGAGCTAGAAACCCAAGCAGCAGCCACAGAAACTCTGTGAGCCGCATCCAGAGTGGCAGGAGGGAACCACAGGGGTTTAGATGGAGGCAAACAGAAACAAATCCACAAACAAACTGTGAATGATATCACATATCTTTTAAACCTTCACATGCTGGGAGATGGTATTTGATGATTTGAAAGAGCTTTTCTTCATTCCTTTTACAAAAATGATTTACATGCAGCTGTGTACATGACACGTTGGAGGCTTCTCAAGAGACCAGCCGCTGTTCCAAAGAACTCGCACTTCTATGATAGGAATTTCATAACTGAAGGCACTAACTATCTTCCCAGATGCAGGCTTGAATAGACCCACTGTGCTGGAGAGCTCTGCTGAGGGAACAATCTTTCTTCACAGCCCGCAGAGCAAGAGTAAACCTGACACAGAGGAGCACTACAGCCTGAACTGCCTCGTTCTCAGACTGGGGAGAGGGAGACCCACAGGGGCTGTCAGACAAGCGTTGCCCCCGTCACATGGACCCAGGTAGAATGCTCCCAAGCTTCCCAAATCCCACTTCTCTGCTTGCAGTCCAAGTCTGAACATCTGTAATGCCTGAGAGGGCACGGGAGAACACAGCCTCAGAAATGTGTCAGGTAGAAAATGTGATCCCATGCCCTTACAGTCAGCAGGATGTGTCCAGGAATAACAAGTAGCCAGTGAGTGCAGGAATAGGGTCCCATTTCTTGTTCCCAGGTTGGCTGCAGTGCCATAATGTGCTACCACTTATGTTTAACAATATCAAAACATGTAACCTTAACTTGAAATATTTGTGTGAAATGATTAATTTTATCCAGACAGCATTTGGAATGTTGCTCTGGCACCAGCATTTCTACTCAAAGTTTTAGTACTGGTGTTCCTACTTCAGCTCAGTTCAAAACTGTGAGTAAAATATCATTTAATAGCAATTTTATTTTGCAATGATCTCATTGAAAAGGCATATGCAGCATTGCCCTTGCAACACAGAAAAAGCCACAAGATAAGCCTAAGGGACACAGATTAACACTCTGATCAGATAAAATTTCAGCCCCTTCTCCCTTGCAGGGAATGTTTTGGCCTTTTGCCAAGCAGAAAGAATTCCACACACAGTAGGGTAAATTTGGTATAGCACCCATATGGAAATATCTTCTTCACAACAAGGCCAGGGAGTAAAATCTATTATCTTACTTCAAACATGAGTGAGTCTATAGCAGTTTGACTCAAATTTTCCCCATCTCATAGGAGTCCATATTTGAGCAAGCTTTAGAATAGCACTGGCACTAAAGCTGGCATTCATCTTTCTTTTCTTCTTTCCTATAGTTTTAAGCTGAATGCAGCAGAAGTTCAAATTGAATCTGTTCCCTATACAAAAATATTTTTATTGTTTCTTTTAAAGTGTGGTTACCATAGACAATAACTGCATCAACCAGACCTTCAGAATTGGACCTGTCTACTCAGAACAAAAATGTCAATGCAGATTTTGCTATGATCAACTATGGAACAGCCTAAAGTTGTGTCAGGGGAAACTTGGCCTGGATATTAGGAAATGGCTCTTCACCCAGAGGGTGGCTGGGCACTGGAACAACTCCCCAGGGCAGGGGTAACAGCACCAGCCTGACAGAGTTCGAGAAGTGTTTGGACAATGGTCTCAGGCACCTGGTTTGTAGTGTCCTGTGCAGGGCCAAGAGTTGGACTCCATGATGCTCATGGGTCCCTTCCAGCTCAGCTTATTCTCTGATAACATATAGTTAATTTAGTGAAAGGGAAAACTGCAAATCTAATCTGCTTTCGTAGAGTTTGTACTTATGCAGTTCTCTCCTTAACCCTGGTTTCAGACACTCCTTTGCTACTGCTCATATAGTGTGATACCAGGAAGGAAACTACAGCTCTGACTTCCCTCCTGTTTCCTACTCTTTTCACTGCTCCTCCTTCAGTTCAGTTGTATGCACACTCATCTTCCCAATACCAGTAAAACAGAGAATTTAAATATGTGCATCTACACATAGACAAATTGTTACAGATAGAAGTACTGCACACACAATCTGATAATAAACTTCACAAATAAAAGTTCTTTTCCAGTAAGTAAATCAAGCAGAATAAAATACACACACAGAGTATAAACAACACTTTCCTACTAAAAATTCCATAATCACAAAACAAATAAGTCTTTAAAGGTAAAAAAAAAAATGTATTACACAGAAACTCTTAGGTGAAAGCTTCCTGTGAATGCATTTTCCCTCATGTTTGATTAGTGAACAAATCAAAACATTCAAGACAGATACTAAACAGTTTTGTCTGGCATGAAGTCTGCATTGCCAGATTCCATGTGGTTTCCAGTTGGTACCACAAACTTGGCCATAGTTCATTCAAAACTCAGTCCTAGTGTTCCAAAAGGTAGATAAATACCTATGAACACTACATGAATATCATGAACACTTTCATGATGCCAGGAAGGTGATTTCTATTATAGAGGCAGATAAAATTGTACCTGTGCTTAGTGCACAGTGGACAAAAGCTGACTGACAGCAGATTCTTCCCTGTTACAACAAAATTAATGCCTTTTGCTACTCCAAAAGGTAAAGATTGATAAGATTATGAATCCACTTCAAATACCTTCTGTGACTATCTACTCATCTGATGATTTAGGGATGAGACATTTTAACTGATACTTTGCATTGAAATTTGTAGGTATATAAATGCACCAGGATTCACAAGTCCCTACAGAGCACAAATTCCTGAAGCTTCCTGATGGAATAACTGCCTCTCTCTTCTAGTGTGTGCCTATTACTTAATATCTGAACTCCTACCTCATTCCCCCAAATATTCTCCTATCTAACCTAAAGAAGAATGCATGGTGGGACACCCACATGCAACAGGTTTTCTTTATCCTATGTTTTAGATGCAAAATCATGTTAAGAAGCTCTTCTCTGATCCTAGAGAATCTAAAGGTGTGAAAAACATGAAATTCACTTTGGCCGATTCTTCACAGTAGTTGTATTCTAGGTGAGGCTCTAAAGAAAATATACGTGAGAAAATGGTTTGAAGTTTGAGGGCTTTTTTTCAAGCTGCACTTTAATTTTATGGCAGTTTCAAGGTATAATCTCTGCTGTTTCAGACAGCTGCATTTTCTTAACCCTTTGACCAGTCTTTTCATCAAAAAGCCAATACGGTTGGAGTTTCTGTGTGTGTGATAAATTCACCTCATGCTATAGCAAAACATCAAGCAACTGCTTCATTCAGTTCTCACAGAAACGAGTTTTGGCCCTTCCAGTTTTCATGGGAAAGCTGGAGCCACAACACAAAAAATGAGAGCTCTTTGGGAATGCAGCCACACCCCTCTCATATTCTGCTCTGTGCCCCATGTGCCCACCCACAGATACACAACAGAGCTGTTGAACCAGCTGTTGAAGCTTTGCAGATGGCAAATCCAATATTGTGCCATTTTGGACTTTCTCCTCAAAGGATCATTCCACATGGCTTCTTTTATATGGTCAGGATTTCTTTTCTTGGGAGGATGGACGTTTGGGCATGGAAAATATCTGTGGGCATGAACAATGGGGAAATAGCATTTATAAGCTGCAATGAAGCCTTTCCAATTTGTGGAAACAGCTGGAGGGAGGAAAGAGGGAGGAAAGAATCATGAAACTCAACAGGCTGTTGACAGTGAGTCCTTTCAGATGCCCACTATGGCTACGCTCTTACATAACAGTACAACATTTAAATCTATAACTAAAGATGAGTCAATGCTCAGTGATGTACCCAGCATTTTGTTTCACTACACAGAGATCAATCGATCCATCCTTCCCCTACACATTATTTGTGGGGAAGGACGAGTACTTTAGTCTGCATCTTGTGTGTTTCATGGTGCTGTACAAGTGCTAGAATGAGCATTAGTGTTGCTTTAAGCAGACAATTCATTCAACACAAAAGTATTAAGCTCAGCAGTCAGCCCAGGGGATGGCTGGACAGGCACCTTCAAGGGAGCATCTTCTGAGCTTCACATTTCTCAGAAGGTATTTCACCCCTGCCACACACATGAGGCTTTCAGGTTGCAAAAGGAGGTTGTTTCTTACAAGGAAAGAGGGAAACTTTCAGTGTATGTCATTCAATACAGCATGTTTTCAATACAGCACATTTTCAGAGTAATTCCACAAGTGAATGCCCAATGAAAATAGACAAAAAATCACGGAGCCAAAATTCCACGTGAGGAAACACCATAACAATCTCATTAAAAGTGTTACAGAAATCTTTCAAAACAGTGTCAGCAAGGTACTTTACCCATGTTAAGGAGAAGCAAATGTATTTTAACTAATAATTTTCTTTTTCTATTGGAAGAGGAAAAAGCTACTTGCCAGCTAAATATTTTCCTTCAAAGCTACCCTGCTTCAGCCAAGCCCCATTAATCATTGTGCTGTTAGACAAGACCGCTTTGATGTCAACAGATCATACAGAAGATTTAAGACAGCAAGCTGTCTGAAAAATTCAGTAATAAGGTCAAGGTAAACCAAGGTAAAAAGTGTTTACTCAGTTCTAATTTAGTCAAGAGTTTTACTTGTTTCACATAAAACTTATCTACTTTTGATTGTTATTTTATTTTATCTAGCACTACATAGCGCAATACTTCTATTATTACCATTGCCTGACTTACCCAGTCACCTGGAAACTCAGCCATCTATGGAGAAACAAAAATTAAAAATACTCTTCTCTATGAGGAATTGGAAAGGGGAAAAGAAGTGTTGACTTTGATTGAAGGGGTCCAATGTCCCTGTTCAGATTAGCCAAGCAATTTGATTCTCACTGAGTACTCTTCAAGAGTCTGGGCAAAACATGGGGTTTGGGGGTTTATTAGGGGGTGTGTGGGGGTGAAAATTAAAGTTCTCTTTGGGCACTATAAAGAACAAAGAAAACCCACACTTCCTCTATCCAACAGCGAATGGATCCCCCAAGAACTAGTTTCAGAAGAAACTACTATTAAAAATTCTTTTGGAAAATATTCAAGTTATGGTTTATGGATAGAAAAGCATTTTAAAAAGACACATTAATGCTTCCATTAAGAAACAAAAAACAGAAACATGCAGACAACTAACTGTTTAAACTAACATTTTGGCAACAACAACAAAAAAAAAAAATAGTACATCACTTAACAAATGGGTTTGACCCAGATTCCTACCCTCTGTTTTAAGAGAACATTCTTGAGAAGAGTTCACAGGCTGTTGGTACTACTAATTTATCTCAATTGTGTTGCAGCTTTCAAAGCATCAGTAAAAGACTTGCAACATCCGTTCCCACTTTGTGGCCTACACATATTCTTACCAGTAAGAGCTATTAAAATAAACTGAACTAAAACTGAAAACAAGAAAAATTTTAAATCATAATCAGCAGTTGAAGGGAAGGGTGTTTCTTCTACATACTAAATAAGGGACTTGAAGGATCTGCCACAATAGCAATCTTGGATTGCTCTCCATTTCATATAGTCCCTAGTTCCTGTGACAAGATTGGTTTTGATTTAAATTTGTGTTTGCTTGCCTTCAGCCCACTCAGGCTGTCTTCATCTTCAGGTGATGACACTGTCATACCATTTCCTTTATGTCAGTCTGAAAAGTCACCAACTCAGTTGTGTAGAAGGAGCAAATCTAACTGCATATTCCTTTTAAGAAATGTTTTTATGGAGATAGTGGATGAAAGCAGTCTCAAGATACTTATCTGCTAGTTCATTGATAAGCTCTGTACAACATGATATTGTTCTCTCAACAGTAGTCTTAACACCCTTATCAATTCACTCTCCAGTTGCTCTGTTGATTCTGAATTTCTCTCTGTGGTTCTGCTGCTGAGTAAAACTCAAAAAAAAACAAATATGCCACTTCTCTGAGTCTGAAACAGAGCAATCAGAGTTATCAGACTGCTCAGCACAATCTATCTTTTACTTTTCAACTCCAAGGCTCCACATATACTTTCCCTCTGAGCTGGTTTATCATGATCAGGATAACTGATCTGAATTTTCCTCTTCTGAAAAACATACTATATTTGCAATTTCCAAGCATGCTATAGAAGTCAAATTATCACAGAATAACTGGAGTTGGAAAGGACCCCTGAAAACCATCCAATCCAAAACCCCAGCTGCAGGTTCACCTAGAGCAGGTTCCACAGGATCTTGTCCAGAGTGAGGTTTGAATATCTCCAGAATTTTTTTTTTTTTTTTCTGGAACAGTTGTTTTCATGTGTCCTTCATATTTAGGTGCCTGAACAATTCAGCCCCCCTGATGTTACAAACTAGCTGCTGTAGGTCTATCACAATAAGTATCCCCAGTGAGAAGGAATACATTTTTTAAAAATTAAGTTTCCAGTTAACATATGTAAAATCACACCTCGAGCCTTTTTTCCTAAGCTTTTCTTTTTGCATCTCATTTTTGTTTCTGTCAACATTATAACATAAACCATCTGAGAGGTTTAAAACTAAACAGTTCTAAGCAGTGGGTGAAACCACACTATGTTAACTGACAGGAGGTTTTGGCTCCATCTTCATCTTTAAACTCTGTTACTCAGCTGCTGTTCCTCTGCAGCAGGACCTGGAATATTAATAGGCTTCAGTCCAGGACTCCTAGTTTCCTAATACGTGCTGCTTAAGCGTGTTTTTTCTTGATTTGGTTGTTTCTTTAATAACTACACCATTATTGTATTCCAGCTTGCCCATCTGAATACAACCTAATTCACACTTACTGCAGCTGTGCCCTTCACTGAACACTGATTGTTCAAATGACAGCACACATGGCTGTGATGTCACCTGACAGAGTTATCCCCATCTGACAGGCATCAGAGCTGGGACAGACGTGATGAACATAAAACAAGACATGGATAGTAAGAAATTAGGGTAAAGCAGAAGAAATACAAATATGATATCTCTTAAGTATTAGGCAGTTCTTCTTCAGCCAAATATAAAGCTATTTTCAAAAAACTAAAATATTTTTCTTATGGCATATAATCCACAATCAACTCCAGCACAAGAGATTTTATCCTCGAACAATCTGAAGAGTGGAAGAATGAAAGCTTAGAAAATATATATCCTTGTCTATGTTGGAAACAGCACAATTCCCAACCAGAGACTAATGCTGAAATACAATCCAGGGGTGTGCTTCCATTCATAAACTGTTCCATTTGAACACAGGGTCTGGAATTAATTTTATCCTCATGTTCAAAAAGAGACCCACAATTTATTATAGTGCTGCACTCCTCAGTTTCAAAATCGTATCCCTAACATTTTTTTCTGTCAAATCCAATGGAGATTAGCAGACTTTTCAACCAGGATCATCCATAAAGAGAAAATACATCAGAATCCAACTGCCCAGAGATGTGAAGAAGCAAGCCCAGTTATGTACCACATGGCTAAAAGAAAAGAAGACCTACTGTGTACACACAGCTTCAACAGTCTGAGCTGGAAAGGCATCAGAAAGGTCCTTCCCTTAGTAACAGCATAAGTGGGATCTCAAATTTTTAGCTCAGTCACAGAATAAGTGGGGTCTCAGACTTTGGCTCTGTCTTTAAGTTACCACTAGATTGTCTGTGCAGCAGCCCAGCTCTATTACTCCTGTGTAAGATCACAGTAATTCTCCCTGACAACTTCAAACCCCAAAATAAATAATCAGTGCTTCCCAGTCATTGCATATTCTGCAGCTAAGATGTGCCACAAAGGTACAGGCTTATTTGCATCAGTTAAACTTTGAGCTGTTTCAGGAACCTCCTTAGGGTTCTCCAGGTAATCACTACTCTCTGATGTTCAAATTAAAGGCAATTTAGAATTCAACAACACTGGTATGACCAATTTCAATCTATAGGGTCACTGCTTTTTGCACCAGTTGTCTACCAATGTCTTAAAATATTTCTCTGGCAAAAAGACTACTCCAAAAATTGCAACAGACCTGAAAACATTTTCATTGATATTTCTCCACATACAGCAAGACAAAAGAAGCATCTGCTGCCAGTATACAACAAGGTAAAAGCAATTTAAATAATTACAAAAAAAAAATCCCATCAACTTCTGGGCTAGAACAATTTTCTCTTCTGGAGAAAGGGAAATTGGTGACATGGTCCTTCAGCTGAAGGATGTGATCCAGCAATCCAATCTGGGATTTAACACATCATTTCTAAATACTAATTTTTCCCCACAGATCTTATTGTACACTCATACCACACCACAAATCAGATTTCTACAGTACATGGAGGAGGAGAAACTAGGCTTCAGTTAACATAAACCTTTAAATGAAGACAAGGGAAACTACGACAACCATCAGGTACAGAATCCTTATGCAGTAAAATTTATTAATCTGTTAACTATTAACCATTATTTTACATGTCAGTAAAAAGCTTTCCATTTGATAAGTCAAAGCCACTACGACGTCTCCTTTGCATAAAATTCATATATTTTATCTGCCTGGCCACCTAATAAAACAGTCTAGATCCCTTCAAGTCTTCCTCTCTTTGACTGACACTGACCAGTCATTTGACAGCATGGATGACAATTTAAAGTGAACTCTGCTTTGACTAGAGCTGCTGTAGAATATCTTTCTAAAACTGATCTCTGAGCAGCTCTGTTTGTGACTAAGAAGCATTTTTAACACAGCAGCTAATGGCTCCGTGAGATGCTTCACCATCTATTTTGGAAGGAAATATGCCAAGAGAACTGTGGTGCATTTTCATTCATCTCTTGGCTACTCCTTCTTCCAAAATTTCTGTCCAAAGACAGCCAAAACCAAGTTCTATGAATCACTGCTTGAATGAGATCTAATTATTCAATTAGTTCTAATGCCTTAATTTTACTTATTTCTTGACAGCCTTACACACCTCTTGCCCTTGAGGGCATTTGTCCATTTGTCTTTCCCACAATTAGAAATGCAGGCAATTTCTCTCCCACTCATAACAGCTTTCAGATTAAGAAGAGAACTGAATACAATATCCTGCACATCCCCTTTAGATATTGTCCTTTTTACCTAAGGAGAGAGGAAGAATAAAAATCTGTGTAATCACCTACTCACAGATACACTTTGCTGAGACCTGATCTGCTGCTTTGCATACACCACAAATTTATTGCAAGTTAACTCCCTCACAAAGATATTTGTCACATTTACTTTTACCTGAATACGTAAGATTATTAATAAAGCCTCAGCTATGAAACTGCCAATATATGGTCCATCTAGCTAGTGTAAGTGGGGGAAATTTAACAGCTAGCTGTGAAACATGAAGTGCTTCAAAAAGTGCGTTACTTGGAAGGTTTTGATGATGAGGAATGAGGAAAAAAGAGACAAAAATCCATCTTAATTCTCCACTTTACTCTTTATGAGCCACATTATTCTTTGTTTTGCCTGCTACTACATTAATACAAATAAAACCCAAAAAAACCCCCAACCTGTTTCAGAGCAATGTTGTCTGTTTTCTCCCTGTATGACCACACACAAAAGAATCAATTATGAACAGTATAATATAGATTTACAGCAATTTCCTAACTATCTGTTCATCTTAGCCACTGAGAACATAACCTCACGTCACAGTGCTCTCTCAATTCCCAAGTAAGATGACTCAGTTGCTTTTACAGGAATACTCTTTGGGGTTCAGACCCATTTTTCTGGAGGAAGATTTTCAAGGTAGAATTAAAAACGCAGGCTAGTATGCAGCCAGCTGAAAAACAAAGCACTTTTTCCACTATTTTAAGCTGGTTTTCCACTTCCCCACCTGCCAACAGGAATGTGTTGGCTGTAGAAAAACAACAGAAATGCAAACTTCCCATTGAGATACTGGATGGGGAGATTTTGTAAGTACTGCACTTTTAGCCACACATTTGTGACAGGATTGGAAGAAAGTGATGAGCAAGTTGATATGCATTGACTCACCTTTCCTTTTCACCAAAAAATAGTTAATGGCTCGAGGATCAAAATGTGTGTATCTTTAGAAGAGCTACAGCTAGAAAAAGGCAATATTCCACTCAGTTTATCAGTGGTGCTTATCAGGCCTGAACTTTACTAACCCAGTTATTATTACATCCACTTCCTCAGAAACAGAGTAAGGCTTAGCATAGTGAACACAATACAAACAAAACTCAAAATGTTGGTCTCACTTGAGTAGTTTCTCTTCAAACACTGTGGCAATTTGAGTTTGCTGTGATGTCATCCACACAGTTTCTTACACCATCTCTGCAAAGGTGCAATGGAAGAGGTACCTTGCTGGGACTGGTTGTTACCAAGTGACAAAGAAAACCCTGCAGTAAACTTCATGAGTCACCTAACGCTTCATTTTGCTGTAGTTTTGTAAAAGAATATGCAATATGATTGGTAAGGCTGCACACTACTGCTGCCAGCAGAACCTACAGGCAAAAGTCATACCTTACAAAATGGTTGTCAGCTCCTTTTGATTGACTGTCCTCAAATGTTGCCCTTTCTACTTGCAATGCCAAAACCACAACAGAATTTCAATCTTGCATAGAAATACTTCATTCATTAAGCAACACCTTGTCCTTCTTGAGAAGTCTTTTTCCTCTTTCTCAAAATAGAGATTTGAATTTGTTAAAAATGTAAAACAAAGATATTCTCTCAGCAAATACCCAACTCATTGAGCTGCACAGCATCCTTTGAGAACAAACCCATTTGCATATCTTGTCTTTCATCTTTCTACTGGCTGTGCTTGGTGTGTCACAAAGTTTATAGAATTAGCAAATGATATGGATTAGAAGGGACCGTTAAAGATGATTTAGTTTCAACTCCCCTGCCACGGATAGGGACAGCTTCCACTAGGCCAGGTTCCTCAAGGTGCCATTCAACCTGGTCTGGAGCACTGCCAGGGATGGGGCATCCGCATCTTCTCTGGACAACCTGTTCTAGTGTCTCACCACTCTCTCAGAAATTAGAATTTGCTACTTGTATGTGACAAAATTTTGTCTGAGAGACATCCTGATTCCTTTTTCTTTAGGGTCCTGAGTGTTGCACCAGGATTCAACTCATAACCTTCTGATAGAGAGACTCAGGGAAGTAACTTTCACTTAAAAAAAACTCCAATACCTGCCAATATTAGCAAAGCTGCATCCTGTCTGTAATTACTCTCAGAGATGGACTGAATGCTTCTAAGCAGATCCAATTCTATTCAGGAAAAGGCAATCATGTTTTACTTCAAAAAGCCCTCCTTTTTATTAGTTATGTCATATTATCTTATTTATACAACTATTATTTCCCTTCTTTTATCTTCCCAGCATAGAGGGGCAAATACTGGTATCACAGATTCTTCTAGGAATCAAGGATGATACATACATGATAGAAAGAGTTCTCCATGTATATAATTTTATCCTTTTGCTTTCTCCATGTTTTATGCATAAGTATGATTTGGCATACAACACATTAATAGATCTCCTACAGATAACAAGCAGTTGTAAGCTGCTGCATCTTGTAAGGTTCACTGAGGAATTTCAGAAGGAGATATTAGCTGAATAGAAATGACATGTTTCTGCTCTTTTTTAAGTAACTGCAAGAGAACAAGTCTGACTGCTCACCCCGCAGGTTCAACCCTGGCCAACATAGCTATCCGAATTTCTGTAACTGTTCTGCAAAAAAGTCAGTTTGATTCAAGGGAACCCAAACCTCCCTGTAGCATCTCCACTGGTGCTTCAATCTCCAGAACTTTAATCAGATCTTTAGAGCTTACTTGGTCTCCAAAACAACAAATAAAACTTCTTAACAAATGGAAAATGTATTGAGTCAGCATTGGTTCAGCCCCACACAGGAGGTACTGCAAATTGCAGGGAAATGTCACCAGTCATGGCTGGCCGCTTCACACACAAAGAGCACAATCAGCCAGTAACAAAGAGCAGGAAGAATAATTTTCTCTCCTTATCCATATGTTTTCCTGACTAGGGCCCGTAGAGGATTTGCTGATAAAACACAGCTTTGTCACGTTTGTCAGACCTGAGGCTGTCATGGAAACATAATTGATGGGACAACCTTTAATGAGCCACTATCACAAGGGTAATCTGTCCGAGGCAAGAGTTGCTGCTCCTGTTCAGCAGTGAAACAGCCCAGCAGGTCCCAGCATCATCCCACTGCCACAAGAGTCCTGGACTGTTTTGTGAAGATACCATGTCTTCATGATAGTGAAAAAATATTTTACAGGATTCCCCATCTACAATGATGGGTCAGTTTGCCTTTAAATCAGATCATAAGCAAACATTGCAATGATAAGTGTTGAAATGATAAGCTGAGCCAGAAGCCTGGGGTTTGACTTTGCTCTCCTTCTGCTCACCTTGCACAAAGCCCACCTCCTATCCAGAAGAATATATTTTAACAAGGTTCTCTTAACCCCTTCAAATTATCAGCTGGCTTTTTTTTCTGCACTGTTCCTCCAGCTGTTTCCTAGCATTTCCCTTTTCTACCCTGACTTGGGAGCAGCTGACTGTTCCCTCACTGCAAGCAACAGGTTTGTCCTTTTCTCATGACAAATCATTTTTTAATTGTAAACACTTGAATGCTTCCAGAAGCCAGCATATCATTTGGCACCAATACAGCTATTAAAAACTCCCCCTTCTCAGGAACCAGTGGCAGTTCACTTAGGACTCTGTCCTGTCACTGTGTCCCTGAGGGACACATGTGATGCCAGATCTCAGAAGACAGCCCACATGCACCACTGCTGTAGGCAAAATCTCACCAGAAATGCAGCTGCCAAAATGACATTACACACCTGATACAGCTCAACAAGAGTCTGATACATAGGAGAATTCACCTAGTGCAGCCTTGTTCTGTACATGGAAATACTGAGGCAGAGAAAGAGGAATTTGTTCAGGATTTCAGGACATCTCACAGCCTGACTGGAGCAGCCATTGCCTGACTCCCGAAATCTCTGGATAGATGGCCACTTTTCAATCAGCCTGCCCTACCTAGAACAAGAACTGCATAGATTTTCCCCAAAAATCTTAAAAACCCTTGGCATAACTCCACTGCCTTCCTCTACCTGAGGATCTCATCATACTTTTAGAACAGGTAGCAGACCCATCATCAGAGTTACAAGCACAGGAGCTGCACTGGGAACTGCTGATACAGTGCTGCAGGCTGATGACCTGGGGCTGCTTTTTGAATGCCCAGTTCTTCCAGATGGTTATATATCCCAGGAGGCATCCTGTGCTATTGCAGTACACAGCACCGAGTGAGGTTTACGTTTGTTTACTGAGCCATATCTACCTTTGTTTTCTGCTGTCCATACATGTCAGCCAATAGTAAATAAATCACAACAGGGACCTCAGCTCTTGATGTGTTTCAGCAGAAACCTGGATAATGTCTTGTCATAGGAGAGGAGGGCATGTCAAATCTGACAGCACATTGCACTGTGCACTGAGATTGGAGCAGAAAAGAGCAGAACCTGCTGATGGGGTTCTCTGCACAACCATCTTGGACAGCAGCCCCCTCACCACACAAGGAGCTCCAAACATGTGGGCACAAAGACAGGGTTTCTAAATGCAGTTGGTTCAACCTCTGCCTTCACCCAGCCTTTACATGAAACAACTCTTATGACTAGGGGACAATTTTGCCTTCTTGCCCCAAGCCTCTCTTCACTCTGACCTCTTGTAACTCCTGCCACACTCGAGCCTCCCACAGGCAAGGCAGGGAGAACAGGCAAGGGACATTACAACATCACAGCAGAGGCTTGATGTTGTAGGAGGCAGAAGGCCTAAATGGACCATCTCCAGGGACAGGACTGGCTCACTTTCTCCACTGAAGCCTCAGATCAGGGCAAGAGTATTGTAACTGTGCCTCAGCTGCCCAGGCTGGGAGCAGAGTCTTGCTTACAAGTGGCACACAAGGGCAGTGCTTTCCACAGGAAATGAATGGGGTGACCAGACACCACTGAAAAACCAATGTCTGCTCTTAGATCTTCATACCCTTCCAAAAGCCCATCTGCTGCCCTGAGCCTGAGTGCAGCAGGGTCAGTACAACATCGAAACCCAATCTGATGCACAGCAGAGCAGCTCTAATCCAGAGCATCAGCTGATTACACAGAGCACATCCATTCTCCAAAAGCAGTTTTGTTTTCACTCTTCCCTCTGAAACCAACTTGACTCTTCTCCAAATACCAACACCAGAATGAGTCACTTGAAATGATTTTTAGGTGGGTTTTTAAAGACTGAGTTGCAATATGGCCCCTGCCCTGTGACAACATGCCAGGAAACCCCTGGGAACTCTCCCAGAAAACTGTGAGGGGATGAATGCAAAACAGGCTGAGCTGTTCAGCTTCTCACCTCCCCCAGCATGGGCTTGAACATGTTGACAGCAGGGTGGTATGAAGATGGTTTTGTCCCCTACAAATCTTTTGGATAAACAGGACTGTGCTCTATGTCAGAAATCTCTTTTTGTAACTTCAGTCAATATTTTCTTGGCTTGCTACTCTTGACAGTCATAAAACAACTCTCTCTGGAATACACCATTCAAATTAATCAGCTGTCAGCTATTCTTTTAAACCTAATAATAGAAGGTCTCCATGAGCCTGTGAGAGACTGAAACATGGGAATGTGAGTTGTGCAGCTGCAAATGTTTCTATAGTGCTGCAGCTCTCAAGTTGCTTTTTGCTCTCTACCAAGAGGGCATAAAACAGCATTGTAGGGAACAGGTTTTGGACTGTCAAAATTGCCCAACAGTCCTCAGCATGCCCATAAATGTGGTAAATGTTTAGTGACACCTCTTAACTTTCAAGGAAGCTTTAAAGACAGGAGGGATGTTGTGGTCATAAACCAACAGGCTCAGCTGGCCCGGGAGCACAGATAATTTGATGGCTTGTATCCTTTGGATGCCAGCTGCACAGGGGATGCCAGACTATGCTCTTGCCATTGGCAGAAGTTTTAGCCTCCAATTCATCTTCTTGTCATCACACTGCAACAGGATGGGCAAAAAGGGTTCCAGAGGAAGCACTGCCTCTGAGAGGATGGGGAAACAGGACTCCTTTGAACAGCCCCTTGACTACAGCAGTTTGGCTCCAAGTGGGCAGAGAGGATTAAAGTTGCATGAGGCTTGAACTCAGAATAAGAGCTGGCACTGGAGGAAAGCCAGCAGTGGAACACTCCTGTAATTGCTTAGGGGACTCTGTTGTCACATGAAACTGAGGAAAAACTGGGAGGCTCCTTTCAAAAAGCACTCAGGTTGGAAGCATATTTGCAAAGCCTTATGAAGGAGCAAGAGCAGCACCTGCTTCTTCCAGGTCCACCTAAAGCTAGTACCACCTGGGGACTTTGCCTCTAACAGCAGTGGGTCAATTTTCAGCCTGAAAATATACTTTTGAAAGCCTCTCAGGCTTTTAAGAGAAAGAAGCAGTTTAAATCCCAGACCAGAAGCCTTAATTATAATGGATTTGTGTGAAAGTTGCCAGATCTTGCCCTGCTCTGTGATCAGGGCTGTGCCAAGAGTCTGCTTTGTGTCACACTAGCAACTGTGCTAAGTTCAGCAAAGTAACTGGGTCAAAGATGCACAGCCAGAAGAGAGATCACTGATGAGTACTAATGAGAGCCTTCACTGCAGAGCAGAATGACAGTGCCATCATGTAGAGGTTCCTGCTGTAATTAAAGGTAGCCATACCCATATCCAGTGTGAGCTGCACAGAACAGATCTTTTTGTGTGTCATGTTTTACAGCTTGGGAAGTCACTCATGGCCAGAAAACAGAACACGAGGGAAAACAACTGAGAACTCATTGTTCATACTGCTGGAATTGAAATTAACTTACAGAAAATCAGGAGAGATTTGAGCATCCTCATGAACAGCTCTACCAAACATGCAGCACTGTTGTTTTCAATCAATTAATTCTACCTATGATGGGCATAAGGTTACAGAGGAAGCATACTGATCTCGTGTTCAAGAATTTAATGGTACATCTGTCCACAACACCAGGTGATGTGAAGATCAACCTTCAAAAGAAACAGCACTAAAAAAGAAAACTACAGGGTTTTTCCAATGTCTCACAGGCTTGCCATAAGAAGAAAAATAGAAAAGACTCTGTAATATTCTAGAGAAAGGAATAAGAGCAGAAACTAGTATTGAATGGTACAGACAAAATCAGTCCTAGGCTTCCAGATCGCCTCAGCTCATTTGCAAAGCAGCGTATTTCTAAGTAATAAAGACAAATACATCAGGGTAGCAGTTAACCTGGAATTAACCTCAATATACAACACAAACATCTGCTGTCAGCCTATGGATGGGAGCTACAGAGGACAGGATCTATGCAAGATGAAACAAGCAATTTAAATACTATACCTCAGGACATAAAAATTGCTCAGGAGACAGTCAAGAACAGAGAACAGAAAAAGATTTCTACTGTGTCCCTTCACTTTCCTTCTAAGTACAATGAGACAGAAAGCAATTAATCCCACCAAAGTACTTCACCAATGTCTCTGGAAAACTCAGAGCCACTGACTATCCACAGACAACATGGACATTCAGCTGCTGGCAGAAACGTGGTGGACACCAGTGAGGAGATTTATATCAGGACAAGACAAACCAACTGTCTTTGAAATACAGAAATGAATGCACTTATAAAGTGACAACTACAGAAGGCTGTAAATGCTGAGCTAAGGACCTGTCCAGAGGTGCTGTGTTGAACACAGAGCTGTTACATCTGCACAGACCCCTGCAAGAACTCTGCCTGCCTTACCAGCTATACCAGCAGCCTTCCTGGATTGCTCACTCCCTCAATAAATGAAAAAACAATGGGTCAATCTTATTGCAATTGTAGTTACAAATACAATTTTTATTATTATTTCTATTTCCTACTTGTAAGGTATACATAGCACAATGTATGGAAACTTCATTTGAAACCATTCAGAATGCTAGAACACATGGAAATTATCTTAAAGGACCAAGGGAATGATGCTTTGTATCATTTTTCAAAGTAACTTGCAAATGCTACAGGACAAGCCATTAAAGGAAGTGCCACTCAGCCAGAAACTCTGGGAGAGAATTCACCAGGCTTTCTGCTGCATCACAGCAGATAGACACCAAAAACCCACTGTTGCCTTTGGAATCCCCAGTTTGCAACACCTTGCCGAGATCTCTCAGGATTCCCAGGATGAACATCTGTAAAATGTAAGCAACTTAAAAGTGGTAGTTCTAACATTGAAAATCATTAGATCTGTCTGTCTTAGAAATTTCAGGGACTAATAACATTTTTCCCTCAAATAAACCTTAAAATCGAGAAATAATCATAGTGTTCCTTCTTAAGGAGGGAGATGGTTCAAATTAGCACACCAGTTCCACAGATATTTAATTTCTAGTCAAAAACAGCACAAGGATTTCATATTAAACTGGTCCCAACCATCAAAGAGATAAAAAAAAATTCCAAACCAGGCTATCAATATTTAGTAACAGTAGTATTTATTTACAGAAACAAGCTAGTAGGCAAGAGGCAGACACAAAGTGTCAGGTAGTGCTGATGAGCCCTTAGTTTGCAGATGACAGCTGCCAGTTCTGCTCCAGCACAGCCTGCTCCTCTTGCATGAGCGCTCCAGGCTAGGCCACATCTATGACAGCATTTTTTCCCTAAAGTCTTCCTGGAACTCCCCTCTGAAGCACAGCCCTTTAATCGAGGAAAAATTTGCATACACACACACTAGTAAACAACATCCATTTGTGAGGAGGGGAGGTGGGATAGAAGGATCTGATTTCCATCCTTTCCCCTGTAGGAAGGTTTGAGGAGAAAGTGGCGATCAGCATCACCATTATCTCCAGCATGTGTTATTCGCAGCCACGCTGAAGCCAGTCAGCAGCATCTGGCATTGTTTGGAGCAACACAAAAGACCTTCTGTTTAGAAAGTTCAAGAAAGAAAAGGCAGAGCCTGTGGCCTGGTCCTGCAGTCAAAAGACTGACACAGAGGCTGGGAAGTTCTCAGGCAGAGGCTGATCCCAAGCCCTTTGAAGATGACGGGAAAACTCCCATGGACTCCAGCAAGCTTTGGATCATGCCTGAAACACACTGAAGGGAACAAAGCAGCATAAAAGTAGAAATGGGCATCACCAAAGGGGAATTAAAACAGCTCAGTGGTGACCTAATATATTCATCATGGTTGCTGATACAATGTGGTTTTCTGATGTTTGGCAAAGTAGGATTATATTAAATTTTAAGTCTCTTCATTAGGATACAGCAGTTGTACACTCATCAGGTATTTTTCTGCTTAAAATGCCCTAGCATTGAGTGTTTAATACAGCATTTAGCAAAGAGAAGGCTGGGAAGAAAAGTCCCTTTCAAATTGCTGAAATTAGGAGTTTTCTGCTTTCTTTCCCCACTGTCTTCTCCCAAAAAGGCTGGTCTACAGCTATGAAATACACAGTGTAGGACTGAAAACCTTATTAAGAACAATGCTGCCAGCATCATCTATTCACGAGCAGCCGCTTGAGAGAGAGCCCAACCCAGAAGAAACTCTATAGCAGCACATTCTCCAAACAATTACTAAAGGATCCCAAGTGCAGGGAGGCTCCAAATTATCTGCTTAATTAAAGTTTAATTAATTTTCTCATTAAAGATGAATATAGGAGCATTAAAGATGAAAGAAAAGTCTTCTGATTTCTGTAACATTTCCATAATAATTTTCTTGAATATAGGAGTAATCATTGCAGTGGGTTTAAGCTTTGGTGCTGTCAGGGTCCTAAATCATTTTTTCTGGGAGTTAATCTGTTACAAACATTTTTTTTAAGCACTTCTTATAGCCTTTGCACAAGATTCAACAAAGAGCCAAAGTAACTCCCTTCCCCCCTCCCACCCCAAAAAACAAAAAATGCAGGATGTTTCCTCTTTCCCTGGCTAATAGAATCCAACTGTTGCTGCATGACATCATTCCCCAGAGTTAGGGAATCCAAGCTTACTCCGACACTCTCGGCTGGGAGTAAACACCACCACCAAAAAAAAAAAAAAATTAAAAATCATCAAACTTTACAGTGGGAGGACATAACATTAAAAAGGCAATTTTTGTTACCTGAAATTTGGAGCATTTCCCTTTCCATTCCATTCTCAGATTTGTATTTCCCAGACAAAACTCTGTGTTATTATCTGAGGCAATCAGAAAACCAGTCGTTTAGTGTCTAATACCTGCTGTGCTTCCCATAACTCCTTCATATGACCTCTCTCAGCACTGATTGCAGCTAAAATGATTGCAGAGAACACAGACTGGCCAGGCCAGTTGTCATGGAGATCTCTCTCCCCCCGCTTTTCATAAGCGCGCGCGCACACACACAGAGATTTAAACAATTCTGGGAGGCATCCACAAAACAGCATGCCTTTTCATCAGCTAAGTTTTGAAACATTCCACCCCTCCTCCAGCCCCTCCCCAGAGTCAGCCCAGGAAGCTGAGATTTGGGCAGGAATTGATTGTGGAAATTAGAGATATTGCCTTTCTAAAAAAGAGAAAACTACCACAAAACTTGCATTTTTTTTTCCCCCAGAAGGAAAAAAAGAGATGTTTGCTCACCAAAGCTTTGAACTAAATCTATCACACTCAGACCTGCAGGCTATTTGTCTTTGCCTGCCTAGTTATGAATCTGATATGTGAAAGCGCTGAAGCTTTGTTGAAATACAATCATGCAGATTACAAGAAATGCTGCTGGCATGGCCTGACTGCTTACCTTGCTGTTCTCCCCGTACCACGGCAGTGACTTAATTAGCACAGGTATTCATAAGGTCATGCAGGACTTCCTGTATTCTTTCATGTTTCTGTAATTAAGAAGAGAATTGGGCAGGTCAGGAGCATGCAGCTCAAACAAACAAACAGAAAAAAATCCCCCAGCTAAACAAGAACACAGAGATACATCCGGAAGTTTTCTCATACTGACTATAAGTTTGAGTGCCGCTTACCCAAAACTTGCTATCTCCCAGTTAAAGGAGAAACCCATTTCACTGACGTTTGCAAATACAAGAACTGATTAGTTTACCATATTCACTGGCACCATGGTTGCAAAACAAAACTTACTCCAAACATAAATAAAGACATACAACATTTTTTCCCTGACAAAAAGAATCCAAATTAATCCCCACCAACGTCATATAGGAAAGTCTGGACTGATAAATCAAGCGAAATGAAAATACTTTATAAAAAAGAAAGAACATTTATTTAAAAAATTCAGTTAAAAAAATATTTGGACTCAGAAGAAGAATACTGTGCCCAAAGTTCTTACACTTTGAGAAATACCTTGGAGACTTACCCTTTGGAGGATTTAATCAGAGTCAGTCATTCAAAGTTTTTAAACTTCATAAAAGATAGTGAAGGGACTTCACAAGTCTGTGTTCTGCAATGAGCAGTAAAAGCAGCAGTCCCTCTAGCGGGCAGAAAATTGCAAAGCTGCCTATGCCAAGCTAAACAGGAAATCAATTTCTTCTGTATCTATTAACCACTTCATCGTGTTGTTATGATATTCCACCCCTGCACTTAAAACTCAACACTAGCATATGAAATCCTTTATATATTTTGGGAGTTGAACACAAGAAAGCATACATGATATAATCAACATAACTAGGTTTCTACATGAGGAGATTAAAGAGTTCCAATATATAACTCTTCTGATTGTGTGATATAGCCAAGATGTTTCACGGGAACACCTGTCTCTCCATATAGCCATCCTTATATATAAACTACAGCAGAGTATATTATTGCCTGTACTTCGGAAAACTCTGAATTTTGTGAATGACAATTGCACACTTAAACCACCTCTCTCTCTAACAAGAACATCACAAAAAAGCATATACATGAGGCATACTTTACACTGCTACCAAAAACTGCGTGCAGACTACTCACAGGTAGATAAATATAACAAAACAGCCACTTTAAAAAAGGCCAGAAGATGTTGAAATGACATCACATCAAATAGTTCCTAGATAAGAAAGCACCATATGATAAGTTTGCAATTTCACACTAAGTTCCACTAAGAATGCATCAGTGATGTCCAGCCAGAGCCATGAGAGCCAAATATTAAGGAAATATGACTTGGTTTTGTCCTGAAAAGTTCATTTGTTGTACGACTAAGGTAAATTCATCACATGCTGCAAGTGGACACAATTTCAGCTGTGTGACTGGGGAGAGAGAGAAACTGCTAACTTCTCACAGCAAAGTAACATTTTATACTGCATCACTGGAGAAGGAGTGTTCAAAGACACAGAAGTAATAAAAACACTCCAGCAACTGATCAATGGACAAGTGAAATGGCTGATCACACTCAGCTCTTCTATAGACCCATTACTGGTAACGTGGGACTATGTACCAACCATCTGCATCACATCCCAGTCCAACGTTCATGGCAAAGCTCTGTGGCACTTCATTCCATGACCACATCTGCATATGTGGCAAGGATCTGGGGGAGCAGGCAAGCTGGCATTCATAAATCATTGAAAATGCTGTGTGCATTACATACACACTCTGTTACAGTTTAAAATTCCAAGCAAAGCAAGTGAAGTTGTTAAAATATATCACACATACACAAACACGTAGGAACAAGGCACAGTAGTAAAACTATGACCCAAGCTTTGGCCTTGGGCAGGTGACTACCACAGAAGCCCTCAGACAAGCACATTTCTATTCTAAGCCCCATAAATACACCCTGAATCAGTTCCTTGCCAAAAGCGGACATACATAGCTCAGATTGATTCAGATTGATCACAGTAAAAGCGAAGCCATTCCCAAATTTTACTTTTTTCTCACTGGGCTCTCATTTGAGCACATCAATACCTCGGAACACAATTTAGGGTCTTTACAGTCTGAAATCATAAACAGAGGACATGATAAACAGCTGATTTTGCATTAATTACAATGTCACAGCTACCCTGCCATCAAAAGGCATCAGAGTGTGTACCCTCACCCCCTGCAGGAGACAGACAACCCATTACTCACACGCAGCTGATGTTTAGTTTCTTATTTCCGACACACTTCCCCTTTCTGACTGGTTGAACGCACTCCTTCCTACGCTCCTGGTCCCGGGCTGGAGCAGCCACGTGAGGCGCAGGAGCAGACATGCACTGAGCAGGGTGAGTGCACAGCAGGAGCCCTCACCAGGCACACCTGGAATCTCTGCCTGGAGACCGGCAAGGGAAACGTGAGCTGCCTGGTCTGAGATCCTTTACTGAATGCTTTCCAAGCAGCCATCGGCAGCAACGCGAGAGGAAACAAAAATCAGACTTGTTCCTCATGAAATTTTATCACTTTCAGTAGGTGAAAACACAGCATCAGAGGTGAGCTCCAGACTAAGCCAGCCACAAAGCAACACAAATCTCTGGTAGGTATAAATTCAAATTAATCACTGCTCCAATTTCAGTAACATTTTCCTTCGCATTTTTTAGATAAAAAACACTCTTGCAAAGTTACTTAGGATTTTTCCTCTCCTCAGATATCTTTCTGCCCTTCATGAGGGCTTTTGCCCCTTTCCCTTCCCATTGAAGATGGCCACCTTATTGCTCTTCCTCATGTCATCTCTACAAATTTACTGACCATCTTTCCGGTGACTTCAACAAATATGGATTTGTTTGAAATTCCATAATTTAAGACTCAACAACAAAAAAGTGAAACTTAATTAGTCTGTCTCAGTATGTTTTCAACCCAATACTGCTGCATGTGTCTGCAGCTCCTGGTGACCTCACTGGGAGAGGCAGGGAGCTTGGGAGCAGCACTTCCTCATCACCAGGCAGTGACTTGCAGAGGTATGGAAATAAGGGGAAAAGCCCGAGCCAGCTCTTAATGTAAAGCACACATGCACTACAAAAACTGTGTTCTTTGCTCTTTTTATAGAGACCCAGCACTCAATACATTTGCCGAGGGAATTCTGTGGACTACCAGGTGGGGCAAAGTGATGACAGGCAGGGCAGCAACCACCACACACTCTGAAGCAGTCCCGTAGCACCATTGAGTTGTTTAAAATCTTTACATTAACAGTACACAGCACTGGCCCTTATTGGTAACACTCCAACAGGATGGTGGTAAGAACACAACAACAAAGCATGTGGCACAAGAATATACCTCTGACCCCAAAAGTATCATTCTACTGAAGTGATGAAACCTTCCACTGCCTTCAGTGGCGTGCTAACTTCAATTTTGCCCCTCTGCATGTTTTTCTAGAATTGTGGTATCCAAGTAAGTAGCACAAAAGTAGATTGTAGCCTTGCAAACAACAGCAAAGGAGTTGACTCAACACAGGGGCTCCCCAGTTGCAAGGGGACTGCACAGGTGAAAGACTGACATCAGTCAGCTACAGACCTGTTTTCTTCCCCCATTTCAGATCCATTACTTACAGTATATGCACAACTCTCTTCTAACAGGAGAATTAAGTTTCCACAAAATCCTCAATGATCTAGCAAGGATCAGGTTTGCAGCACACTACTGGTTTCACTAACCCAGAAAAAAAAAAAAAAAAAGCGTGTCTGTATATCCCCAGTATTTATACAGTACGTATATAGGAAGTGACTAATCATAGCTGTGCTCTCTTTGAGATGCTGCCAATCCCTTTATGGCCCTATATCCCATTTCAGTTTGATCTCATTCTGCAAATGAGAGCCTGCCATTCTTGGGTCTGACTCTGACACTGCAACTGTGTGTAAGACAGCAATTTGAAAAAGTTTCTAATTTGCTCAAACTAAGGGGAGATCTGCACCTGGGGGTCATGACAAGAAGCTGACATGCACTCAATTGCTGTGCAAACACTCACTCAAAAATAAAGTGGCTTAACTTTGTGGCTATTATTATTTTAGGCCCTGATTCAGCAAAGCACTTAAACATTGACTTCAAAAGAAGTTAAAAATACACCAAACACGTGCTACAATATTTTACCAAAGTGGTGGTTTAGAAATGTCATATATTTTAGAAAACAGAGGTGGAAAGAGTTTTTATTTGGCAATTAAAGCTTTAAGACATTGTTTGGTCGTACTGGGACACAATCCTCACGCTAAGCCTACTAATGACACTGAAAATTTGCTGAGCAATAAGCTGAATAATTCCTTAATAAAACAACTTTAAATGTGAACAGTGTGGAATTAACTCATATGAATGCCTGGTTTGAGAATGATCCATACCTATGGTCTGATTCATGACAGGAGACACATATTACAGCTCACCCCGCTAGAAAAGCGGTGCAAAGCCAAGCAAGCCATACAAATTGGCTCTGGGCCCAGGCAGCCAATTCAGCCAGCCCTCAACAGCCCAGCACGGCAAACTGTGTCAGATGGCACCAGGCCAAGGCACAAGCCAAGCCAGAGGGATAACCAAAAGGTGGGAATCTCATGTAAATAAGTCCTTCTGCTCCTTAACTCTCCAGAGCCAGCCCTGTCTGCAACCCATCCTCCTTCCAGTCAACACCCTTCCTTGCATGGCTCTGCTGCATCCCAGGCATGCCCAAAAGGGAGAGACAGGAAGCTATAGGTCCAAAACTGATGAAGGGAGAGAAGCCCCTGAGGAGAGGTTATTTGTCCTGTCTGTATATCCCCTTCTCCCCAAGCAGAAGGGCAAATGAAACAAGCAGGCTTCCTGTGGGAACCAGCTATATCAGGAGAGATGTCAGTGACTTGCTTGAAACTCCACAGGATTTCTGATTTGACCCTACATGAATGCGAGATCTCCATTTGTCTCACTTCACTACTGTTCCTTTCAAGTAGAAGTGAAAGGACAAGTTTCTACTGCCCCTGTTCACAGCACACATTCTGTCACACAAGATGATACACGTGGGACTAGACAATTCAAAAAACAGATCCCCTCACACCTGGAATTGCACTGAAGCAGAACACACAAGAATATAATTTTGGGAGGACTAAATCTTGTGTGAAACTGAGCAACTGCTGCAAAGCTTTGACTTAATGGGAACAGAAGGGCAGAATCCTTCTCAGAGAACATAAATTATGGGAATACAGGTCATATAAGCCAAATCCCAGCTGAAGGGGAGCTTTTCAAATTCTTGTCAAGGTATCCCAGTACCTGTACTTGCATCCAGGTAGTCGGACAAAGAAAAAGATGCTGTTGGGAACCATCTCTATTGTTGCACTGGCTATATGAAGCTAACAAAGGAGAATCTTCTGGCAAAGCAAGGGACACAAGGACAAATAACATTGCAGGAATGACTTCTGAAGCGGAATATGGGTGGTGGTTGCATTTTTTGCATTTTTTCCGCTGCAAAGATGCTTTCCAGAGCAAAAGAGCTCTTAAGTTAAACTCAAAATGGAAAATGTGGGCCTAAGGCTGTGCATCCAGTATGATATCCCCTTGTTTACATGTGAAAAAAAAAAAATCACAACCAATAGCATTGTATACTCTTTGAACTTCTAAATAGATAAATAAATAGATAAATAATGACAACATGTTTTGTGATTCCTTTTGATCATCAACTACGAAAGTTCACAGGAAGTTTATACAACCCCCTCTGATTGGACAGATCTTATCTTCCAAATGCTAGGAGCCAAGAGACTCCAAGAAGAAAGTGTCAGCCTGATGTTCCTTTGGACAAAAGGCAATGACTTCTCTGTGTGCTAACACAGTTGGCTTCCTTTAGTTTAGTTGTGACTAGAACTTCCAAGCTGGCCTGAAGACCCTGTGAACTGCTGCTAACATGCATGGGGAATGCCTGTGAGCCCCACTTCTCATCTCTGGGGAGGATGGATGGTGTAAGCACTGGCCCAGCACTACTCCCATCACCGTCACCCCACGGAAATCAAAGCCAGTGGCAGTGTGTGTTTTCTCAGGGATAGAAAGAGTTTGTCTTTTGTACTGTCATAAACATCATAGCAGGCAGATTTTAAGCCACAGACAATAAAGTATTTTCATCTCTACTCTGGATAGAGCAGATAAACATGATATTGCTTTGAATACGCAGAGCTCCTTTCACTCAAGGCCCTCAGGGTGCTTTGCAAAGCCACATAAATGTCACTGCAGTGTGGCTGCTCGGAAAAAAGGAGTTCGATGGCTTTGTGTAAGTCTGCACAGTGGCCTTCTGGAAACTGTGTGTGACCAACAGTGTTCTAAACACCAGGCTCTTCTGCTTGCCCTGAGGCCAGAGATAGAACATGGAAGGCAGTTGGGGTCAGTCAAAATTGGGGTTTTTTGGAGAACAGTTTGAGCACAGGAAACTGCCAAAATGAGGTTTTTTTTCTAGCTGGTTGCCAGTGCCACAGAGAGAATGAATGTCAGTGACATGGAATGACTAGGATGAGCTTGTGCAAAACAAAAGAAATCCAAAACCAGACCATGCAGACAGTTCAAAAACATTTTATGAATTCTGTGTTTGTTTCTCAGTACCTCAGTGCTTCCTGGGTTTATGACTGGAGTGTGGTACAGAGATGTCCAAATGAGCCACAGCCACCCTAGCACCAGAACGGAAAGCAGCACAGCTCCAACAGCACAAAGCAGTGCTTGAACTGGTGCAGCTGTATTTTCTGGGAAGGGAGCTGTGGCTCCACACAAGTGCCCCACTGCAGTGTAGGGCGGTGCAGACCTCCTGGAGTCAACTCCAGGGCCCTTTATGCTGACATCCATTGTGTGGCACACATATTTCCAGAGCAACACACTGCAGACCACAGAGGAAGCCAGTTCCAGCACTGGAAATTCAGCTCCCAGCACTTTAAAAGCAAGGTCATCCTTCCTTCTTCAATTCTGACATTGTTCCAGACAAAGCTGGGGGATATCTCTGAAAATAGCCCCATATCCAAGGATGTACTCTCCCAACATCCACATTTAGGCTGCTGGAGATTCACACACCTACATATCTTTTCTTCACCACTAAGAGTGGAGGTTATTACTTAAAGAAAAAAAAAAGGTACGTATTCTGCTTCATTATCATCAAAACAGATGGCTCAGAAATAAGATTTTGCCTCTTGACATGAAAAAGCATAATTTCTTATTTTCATTAAACTACTTCCCATTTTAGAGACAAAAAGAAAGCAAGAAACAACCTTTTTTTTTTTTTTCCACATCAAACTTAAAAGGGTGGAACTTGGGAAAAGACCAGTGCTTTTCTTCCAAGTCTGGGAAAATGATACAGTTTACATAGACCAGGACACTGTTAGAGATATTTTCCCTTTAAAGCACTGGATAAGGTCCATGTAGTCACATGATGTTCCCCATTGCTATGTACATTGTTTTAAGGGGATGAACAAAACTCCCTCCCTGGAACTGCTGCTGCTTGCTGTTCGTAATATGGAAGTGGTGAAATCCCACAACACAGGCTCAGTGTCAGCCATTCAGTGTGCACAGACCACACACCAGAAAGTTTGCAAAAGATTTTCCTGCCAGTGAAGAAGGGCAAGCAAAACCTCTCTTAAACATCTCAGTTTCTAGCTAACCTCTAACTTGAGTAGCACTGAATGCTGCACCAGCATCTCCACCTAAACCCTACAGCTGGGCCAGGCTGCCAAAGGAACTGGACAGCTCCAATCAATCCCACAGAGTTATGCCAAGATCTAAACATGTAAGCCATGGCTGTTACCCTTGCAGCTGGGTGTGTGTGTGCACTGCAAACACAAGTTAGTGCCTACAGCGCTGGAAGCAGCTCATGGAAAGTCTGAACCGTAAGATGCAAATCATTAGGAGCACACATCACAACTTGCTCTGGGGAAAATTCCCCATTCAAGAACAGACACGCTGATTACGTCTCCAGTTTTCTGATTTCCTGACGTGTGAAAGTCCCATCAGTAAGCATGAGAGCTCTGTGCTTACTGAAAGCATAAAGCAATGCTCTCAGTCTGCCAGAAAGAGCTGAAAGGGTTATTTTGCACATATGCATGGTGTTGAAAACCTCTATGCTTCCTCCTGCGCTGTGTGGGGAGGCCTAACAAGGAGTCACAAGAGTCAAATGCTGCTCTTGCTTTTGACACCATGCAGGTATATGACCTTGGATAGCTTTCTTAGCCTAGTAACACAAGGCCTGTTTAGCTTTCTGAAGGTGTTGGAACACTGCAGTAAATTGTAATCCCACCATGAACTTCAAACAATATCTATTTTTGGTCACGTTATGCAATTCTGTACATTAAACAACCTCTAAGGTGTTTCCAGTTTCTTAACCTACTTCACATCTATGCATTTTTGACACTCACTCCAGCCTGAAAAAGGCCAAACATGGACAAGGTTTCTTCATCACCCTTACCACTGAAAAAAGAATTTTCCTTCACAATTTACATGGTCCCAGACAGCAGCAAATGCAAATGCTGTCCTGAGCCACGAAAAGAATTAAAACTTGATTTTTACTGGTTGTTTATTCTGATAAAGTCAGAATTTTGCACAATTTTTCTTAGATTTTTGTAGTTACATTGCGAGATTTTAAAAAAAAAACAAAAACAAAACCCTATGCTGTGGGTCGTTTTTAGAAACCTCTCCACCCAGTTGCATTCAAAATAAGCTGCAATGCACCTGTCTTGTAAAAGCCTCCACAATGGTTAAATATTCCTCACAAAGCCTTGTCTTATCACTAGTTTTATCTCTAGTTTACCTGGGCATGACCTTGAGCAAATCTTAGTAATTCCTCACCTCCTCTAGAGTGGCTCCCAAGTATAATTCACACAGCTTGTGAACCAGCTGTAAAATAAAACAAGAGCTTATAGCCCCTCTTCCCAGATATCTCAGACACTCAGAGCCAGCAGGCCAGCACAATGTAGAAGATGTTTGTAAAACAGTGTGTGTCATTTTACATCCTTTTGGAATGGCGGCTCAATACTTTAGACAATACAACCACCCCCTGCAGTTCAGCATGAGGCACAGGCAATTGAAAAAACTTTCTGCCTGTTCCCTTATCTCTAAAGAGCTGATAATACTGATTCTATTGGAATGCTGTTACAATAAACTTATTAATCTTCATAAGACGGCCACAGACTGCTGGAAGGAAAGCATTATTACATTAAGAAGAGACTGGCTATATCTCTTTTAATTTAACTGGATTCCCACTACTAGATCCATTTAGGAGGCTGTATTAATACATTCCTCAGAAACATTTTCCTTATATAATTTTAACATCACATGGTGAGCAAGGGAATGGAAAAGAAACGTCATGCACTGTCATGCACAAATAGGGAGTAAGAGTCAACTGCTTGGAGGCTGTCTCCTGGATGAAAGAGCAAGCCCATTAACAGGAGAAGGTGATAAAAAATCCATATGCAGCACAGAACACCTCTGAAAGCCAAAACAACACCAGGCAATTGAGGTGGAGAGTGGAGCAGACTGCTATGACTCATAGGCTATAAGTCTAGTCAGTGAAAAATCTGGCAGAAGTTTGCTGTTGGACTATGTCTGTACATTCCCAAGAGATTTATAGCTGCTTATTAAATCATCTGTTCCTCTTAAAACTAAAGAAACTGTATATGTTTCACTGGATTTTACATCTGCTACAAAGACCCATTAGTACAGAGTAGAGTTTTTTCCTATTGAGTGAGTCATTCAAAAGATTTTAAGACCTTACTTGAGAGAGGAAGGGAAACCTACACAAGTGATGGGCTGCAGCATGATCCAAAACCTGCTGCTTCAGGATGGGTCTCCCTCACTGGCATCTCTGGTGTGTCTGGCTAATCCACAGAACAGGTCTTTTGAGTAACAAATATTTTCTGCAGAGGAAAGGAAGGGAAACAAGTACTTACTCTGGAGGAAAGAGTCATGCCTTCTAGTAAAAGGCCACTGTGGCTTGAGACAGGGTTTGTGGAGCAGGTTCATGGAGTGTGGTGACACACAAGCACACACTGGTGCCAGAAGACCTGTCAAAACACGAGGAGCTGGCAGTGTCATCAGCTTCCAGACAGAAGCTGCTATGCGCAGAGCTGGAGGGAAAACCCCACTAGCCCTGCAGTGTCATCTCAAAACCCAAAGGCACAGAAAAAGGAGCTGTGCACACTCGTGACCCAAGAATGAAGAGTCCTGTTTGAGCACTGGTTAGTTCACAGGAGAGCAGGACAGAAAGATAGGTAGGGCTGTCATTTCTATCCTGGTTAGCTAAACAAGCTGTTTTGTTATCTCAGAGTGCTCTTGGAGCATCTCCACCCCTACCGTTCCCACACATTATCCACTGAAAAAACATGCACAAACAAAGGATGTTCCTTCTCCCATCTCCCCTCCTCTCAGTCTTACTTTTTTGCTCTTTTTTCACCCTTGGGCACGCCCACAGATTAGCTCTGTGAGATAGCCATCTCTCAATGGTAATGTACAAAGATGTTATTAAATAAAAGCCATTTGCTGAGGCATAGATGGGGCTGAACATCCTGAATTCCCAGAAGGTAGGAAAGTTTTACAGATTTTAAATTAACCCCTTAAAAATAAACACAACCCATGAACATTTGCCAAACATGTAAGAATGTAGAAATACTGTGTCTACAGCTACTTCAGTGTTAAGACTGAATAGAGATGTACTTTAAAAACACCAAAAATGCCCTTCAGGGTCAGACCAGCAGTGCCTCTAGCTCAATACTCTGCCATCAGAGGCAGTGAAAGGCAGTGCTAGTCAGGGCAAGCCCAGGAACCTCTCTGCTTTCTGGTCATTTTTCTCTGTCCGTGGGAGACTGCAAGCTGTGGGCGAGCAGAGCTGAAAAGCAGCGAGATTTACAAAATGTTGCTAACGGTGCTTTTGTTACTCCTGCTGTACCACTAAAATCCTATTAAGTCTGTAAAGCAAAGCAAGACAGAAAGCCATGTGTGAACTGTTGCACTTAGCTGAAAAGTCAGAAACTTGGGAGCTTGAGAACACAACAATAAAATCAAGACCCACACCAGGTCACGCACACAGAATGCCCAAAGCCCGCGAGCGAGTGAGGGAGCCGAGCATCACCGTGCCCGTGGGCAAGACTGTGGCAGATCTGCCAGCACACACTGGATGGGGGGACAAGAAGGGATGGGTTGCTCAGCACATTTCCCTTTCATGTTTTTGAATTGCTGCCTTGTAAAAGTCAATTTGCTAAAAAACATGACAAGATAATTGTAGGTCCTGCTGAATCGGCACGGCTACGCTATGCCAAACTGATTCCTGCAGTAAATCATGTGCACTCTCCAAACACAAAGGCAGGCTGTACAGCTCTGCAAATTCATTATTTACTTTTGCCAAAAATGATAAAATGTCTGTCAGACTTGTTTTCTCCTTATTATCTCTGCATTGAACTATCTTCACTTTAGAACTCTGAATCAATACAGAAGGAATAAACAAGCATGGTGAATTTGATCTCCCAACAATCTGTACAAAAACTGGGCCAGTATATGCTCAGTAGATTACAGGGCATCTCGTACCCTACTACTGCACATGACCAGCTGCCTACCTGACACAGTAACTAGCTTTCTGATATGTCAATTCATCATCAATGTGCTGAGACTGAATTAGTGCTTTCTGTCTTTAAAAAAACAGGAAACTAAAATAATATTGTGAGGGGAAAAAAATAATATCATTATGGGAATATCCATGCCCAACAGAGTAATACCACATCGTGTCCTATTCAGGGTGAGACATCCTGACTAAGGCATATCACCCCTGCTAGTCACATGCTACAGGAGTCAGGATGGTGGCACGGAAAACCAAGAGCATTAGTCAATCCTGAGCAATCATCTTCATATCTTTTGATTTGGCTGTCCTTCCTTCATGGGAGGCAGCTACACCAGTTAAGATCAGTTGCTTGCTCCATGTCAGCTTTGCTCCCTGTGTCATGCAACTCCATAGCTCACAACAGGTGAGCTTGAGCAACTCGCCATCATCCATGTGGATGTCACCCACCCACCTCCCCAGTGATCCAGCCAGGTAATAAACTTTACAAAAGATGGAGGAGTGATCATTGTACTTCACAAGCACAGGAAGGACACAAATATTGCTGTCCACTCTCACCAGAGGAAACACCACATGAGAGCTGTTGTGAGAGTTCCATCAGCCTCCCAGGCCAGCATGGAGCCTGAGTCAGCCCTTAGCTGGTCTAGGAAAGCTGCTGAAGTCAGTGCTCAGCTTTCAAGCACATGCTCAAGTATTTGGCTGAGCTGGGACCATTTTCAAGTGTGGGATGCAGAATCCCACTCAACGGTTTCTTCAGTGACAGACTACAAAAATATTCTCCATATATAATAATTTATGGGGGTGCATTCTCCCTTCACCATAACCTCAGACTCGTTTGTTCTCTGCAAGCAATTGTTTCTTAAGGAGTATTGCTGTGCCCATCATCTGAAACACAGAACAGCTGCCAGCCACAATAGGAAGTGGTTTGTACTGATTGAAAGTATTTCTGAAACCCCACTAATTCTTCTCCATTAAAAAAAACCTAAGCCAAAAAACACAAGTAACAACAAGAAAACCCAAGAGAATTTGATAGTCTTTATTCTGTTCATTGTTGAGAAGTAAGGATCTTTGTTTTCTCTTTCAGACCATCCTGTTATTCCCAAAGTGAATTACAGACCTAACCAGTTCTATAAATGGCTGTTCCCCGAACTCATGGTTTAAGTTTAGGTCAAAAGAAGATCATTCACATGTGAAGTATGACTCTCCTCTGGCAAAGTAAAGCCATTCTGGTTCCTGACAATGCTATATTTAACTTATTTTTAACTGTCCTGATTTTCTGCCTCTTTTCCTCAAAATAAAAAGTGGTAGATGTCAGAAGAAAGAGATTCTGCAGTCATCAGTTAGAAAGGTCACCTGGAGGCAAGTTCAGAATCAGGAGTCAGTCAGTGACAGCATGGACAGATTAAGACCTTCCAAACCCTAAGTTTCATTTTAACATGGTACCACTGACCTATCCAAAGTCACATGAACATCTCAACACCTCATTGCAGGGTTATAACACTTGTTTACCTAATACATGGGTTATCATAAAGATGCAGTCTAGAATAACCAGATTGTTACCATCTGCAAATGATTAATGCTTCTGTGATGCCTTATAAAGCTGTGACCACTACCTGCACAATGAGATCATCAAGGAAACAAATGATGCCCTGCAAAACCTATTTAAAACAAAGCAAACACATATTAGGCAATGTAGGTTTAAGCTTGTAAATGTAAGGTAATACAAGGTAAAATTGTGCTAGTTCTCTACAAAGGCACAGCACCTACCCAACAGAGGCTGCTTCATTAAGTGTGGTATGTAGCTTTGAAGGCACAGGTCATTTAGTCAGAGTTTTAGATGAACAAGTACCTGCTCACACTTGCTAGTCAGGAGCTGAAATAACTGATAAGAAACTCTACCCACAGACACTTGAAGGTGAATGATTTTTCCTGTCCTTAATGTGTCCACAAAAACACAGACATCACACCAGCCACTGGACTCCCAGCCTGACCAGGAGCCTACAGCTATTTAAATATATACAGGACCCTGGGAATCCGCCCAGTTTTAAAGCTGAAACAAGGCAGTCAAATTACAGGACACTCAACAAACATATAGCAGAGTGACCAGCCTATTCCCCACTCAATTTTGTTGTCACTGATGCTAAGGAGACTTTCCTCCCACGTGCCATGCTGTCAGAATCAGCAGGTGAGTTTCTATGAACTTCAAACCCTGGAAGGGTTTTGGAGGCAGGGGGTTGGTGGAGGATTGGATCAATTTATTTTTTAATAGTTCAGCATTTTCAACCTGTTTGTATTTTATCAAATAGAACTGGATAGGCAGTGAAAGTTGCCAAGGACCAATCAAACCTTCAAGGGTCTGAAAATGAAACCTCAAAACACTTTCTTCCCAATTTATGACTTTGGAAGCAAATTAGCCTCATCTGTGTGGCTGGCAGGAAGATAAAAAGTCTCAGTGCACAATCAGATCTGATTTCCTGCAAAGCTCTGCTCTGAAAAGCAGATGTTACAGCAGGAGAGTGCCTGGGTTGCAAACAGCCCTGCTCACCTTCAGTGCAGTTTCTGAAATGGGAGCAAAGCAGAGAGCAGAGAGCACGGCCATAAGGCTGTACCATCGCGAGGCAGGAGAAAGTTTCTAGCTTATGAGTCAACGTGTCTTTTTAAATGAAAGACAAAAGCAGTAGGAGAATGCATCTGAAAAGTTATTCCTTTCCTCCTCTTCCCCTTCCCCCAGCTTTCTAGAGAAAATACTTTTTAGACAAATTGCATACAGTATGTGCAATCCTCCTGCTTGGAAAACTCAGTCTGCTATTAAAATTAAATACAAAACAAACAACAAGAAGAAGCCTATTTTTGATGGGTTTGCTTGTCATGCCATGCCCCCAGCTTTCATTCTCAGGGATTTACCAAAATATTTGTTTATTTACACGAAGCCGGAATTCTGGAGTACCAGATTCTCTTCTCATTGACCTCTGGCCATGCTTGGAGGTTACAGCTATTAAATATATTTCCAGTGACATCAGTAGGGAAGTAACTGTGCTGTAAATAATAAGTTAGAAAAAAATGTGACTTTTTCCATCCCTTACCAATACTCTGCGATGTGAAAGATAATGGAAGTTCTCTCTTCATCCCAGCCCTGAGCAAAGTGCCAGTTCCTTTCCCTTCAGTGAACACAATCTCTGACCACTCCAGGTAGACACAATTTTCTCTTGTTATGCTTCTCAGCTCACTGGGAGAGGGGCTGAGTCACAGACACATCTGCTGCTCTCCCTCCAACACCACACAACAAGTGGACAGTGAAAATAAGAAGAAATTCATTTTACTGGGTTTAAGTACTTTATGCCTTGAAAAAAATAAATCCCTGACATGCTCTGAGATGACCTAAAAAATCACAGAATTTTAGGAATAAATAAAGGTAGTACTCCTCTTATTAGGTTTACAGATCTCAAGCCTCTGGGACTCATGTTTTAAAGATTTCCTGTGTAGCTATAAAAGCCAGAGAGTGTCAAGATTTCTGATAGTCACTTAGCTCCAGGAACTCTGGCCTTAATAGAGGGTAGGAAAAAACCCAAATAAAATAAAATAAAATTTAAAAAAAAAAACCCACCTACATTAAAATTGGCTGAGTTGACAAGAGTAAGGAAGAAAAGCTGTTGATACTTTTTCTTTTGCATTTACCACCCAGTCTCCCACACAATAACATTGGGTAAGAGCACATTGTGACTACACTTCTAGGTCTTACTTTAAAATCCCTTAGTCACTGTAATTGTATACAGAGCAAACAAGATCTGCTTCACTTGCCAGCAAAACACAGCAGCACCTGGACCACAACATGGCAGCCTTACAGGATGTGTAATGATGAAGAGGAGAGGAGAGAAATCAGCCAGTCTGGAAATCGAATACTGGAGGGCCAGACCAGAACACCCTGACCCAATGTGAGCAATGCTACCTTTGATGACACAAATGAGAGATATTTGATAACCAGTATTTCAATTATAGCTTTGTCTCTCTGTGTGAAAGCTGACAGCTACTCCTTGCAGGATGCAGCCACCACATTGGGGGTGTGACACAGCTGCAGTGTCCCTACAGGGATTCAGGATGTGACAAAACCCACCACATTCTACCTAATGAAGGTCAACTCTTCCCTGCTCAACCAGCGGGATTCATACCTTTCTGGAAATGAAAAACAAGAACAACTTAGATGAGATCCACCAACCTAGAGCAGGAGGTTTCACACCATCAAACTTTCTGGAATTTTCCAGGAGCAAATATCAGCATATTCATCTGTACATCAGGTGTATCTCAAGAGGCCATGATAGTTAAGAACATCTTCTCATTCACTAGCTCTTCTTGTAACCCCCTCCATGGTGAGTCTTGCAATTACTATTTCCACATGAAACATTACGTGCTGCCTACACTTCAGCCTCACTCCCCAAAAATATCTGTGTTGACTGCAAAAACACATGCTACCACAGATCTTTCTTACAGATGAAACTGCAAGCAAGCAAGCTGCAAGACTTTCCTGTGTGTTTATTTTGTGAACCCCACATGCAGTACCTTCATCTTCCAGAGAACACATGTACAGCTCAGCCCTGGGGGGTAGGCTGATGCTCCCTTCTGTGGGGAGGCCCCTTGCTATGGATGGTTGCTGTGTGGAAGTGCATTGTTGAGGCACAGAGCAGCCTATGAACATTTTTCCTTGGATGTAGAGCTGCCTTTGAACTCTTTCATAATTGCACCGACCTTGTGCACACATGTTCATTCCCGGAGCTGTGGGTGGGAGGCACATCTGGCACCAGCTCTATGCAAACCTTGCACAGCTTCATTCCCAAGACCACTGAAGTCAACATGGGTCTTTCCACAGGCTTCTTCAAGCTTGAGGCCAGACCCACATTCCCTCATTTTAAAGGACATCAGGACAGCACTGAGTATTTTCAGGCAAGGGTTGAGTCACCATCCTGGTGCTGCAAGGCCAGGACAGTGACCTGCTCAGCCAGCTTTTTCCACAAGCCCTCAAGGCAGACCTTATTCACTGCACTTATTTTCTTCTCACCAACACAGAGAAAAATTAGACACAAACTGGCCATGAAGAGTTTTAGGACAGAAATTTGGAGAAAAAAAAAATTTCCTTCCCTTTTTCAAAACTTACATTAATCTAAACTCTTCATTAACGCAGAAATGTCCCTCTCTTTGGCTCACAACTGCCCACCTCAGCTTTCCCTGGGACTGCAGGGGACATCAACAGACAGAAGCCCCATCCCATGAAGACTCAACCACTTTCTCAGTCTGCTCCTCAGGAAGTGAAATGTTGGACTCTTCCTTGCTTTGGCCCAGGGTACACTTGTAACTCACCATTTGGCCTCCAGAAACGAAGCCCTACTGTTCCTTACTCATGTTCAGTAGCTCTTTAGTCACTGAGCTGTCTCACAGAGCCCAGAAAAAATTCTTATAAAGTAAATAACATGTGCCATTAATTTTGTCAGTGCTTGGCCCCCATCAGAGCAGCTGTCAGGGCCCCAAGTGCACCAACAACCCTTAAATGCCCTGTCCAGCCAGACCTGGGACTTACACCTCCAAAACCACTGCCCAAGGGACCAGAAGCCCAGGATAAGCTCAGGCTTAGCCGTGCCACAGGTTCACCCACCCCCAGCCCTGTCCTTGCTGGGCCTGACTTGCTGTGTGGATTTAGCTCAGTTTGGGTTCTTTCCTCTGCATCTACACAGTGATCACTGGGCTGCCAGTGACATCTGTCACTGCCACCAACCTGGTACCATTGGGCACTGTGGGACTTTGCTGAGGTCAGCAAGAGCATTGTCCTACCTGTGCTGGGGTCACCTCAGCTCCTTGCCCATCCTTTCTCATGGTTCAGCCTTTGCTCTCTGCTCCCTGAGAGTGCCATGCTCCCCACACTGTTTCCATTTGCTGGTCACCCTCCCTAGCTTGACTGGCCCTGGAGCACGATTAGGACAAGCATCACATGATAGCCAGGGGCTGGCACTAAAGGGGAATTTTGGAGGAAGGAGAAATACCAGAACACCTTTTCAGGGGGATTCAGCACCTTGGTTTTGACACATGGAAAAATCTGAAGAAGTACCAGCTAACCTGGTATCAGAGCAGGTTTGGGAAACTGGGTCATTGGTTTTCCTGGTGATTAATTCCAGGGTAAGATACCAATCTGGTTCAGACAGAGTTCAAAACATCCCTGCTTATACAGTCAGATGTATGAACAGGAAAGGCACCTTTGCAAGCAATCATCTCTCTTCAAACAGAAATACTGCATCACAGAATCACACGATTTCCTGCCCACAGAAAGGGCTGATGGGTAAATAATTTTTTATTCCCACAGAAACAAAATTTCTAAAGCTTCTGCCATTTGCACTAAATGCAATATGGCAGGAAGCATCCTCACAGCCCCACAGCAAAACTAGAACTGCACCAGAGAGTTTTCCTCAGGATATGCAGCAATCCTTGAGACGATCACCTTACTCTCTGCCTGTTGGGAGCACAGGCTGGAAGCACTGGAAGAAGACTGGAAGCCAGTTGCCAGCTTTGGAGCTGTTTTATTTTTAGTCTTGGAGAGCCACTCCTCCTCTTTGCATATCATCCTTTCAAACAAAACAAACAAACAAACCTTTTTCTCTCTTTCCTGTTCATAGGCAGAGGAAGAGAAATCAAGAAAGCTGATTTCCACTAAGAACAGACACCAAGAACCAGCTGCAGTGTATGAACTTCAGAAGTTATTGCAGGTTCTGCAAAGTGGCACAGTGATGTGCAAAACTAATACAAGACAAAAATGGAGCATATGATCAACAGAGAAGTTACACAGGCAGGTTTCAAATCTGGAGCTTTTTTCAAAATAGTATCAACTGTATAGGCACTTACACAGGTGACATCTTACACTATCTGCTACCAGCAAACAAAGATAGAATTTCTGGAAACCGACTGTTTTGTTTTGGGAGATACCATTTTACATACAGCTGTCTACTTGCTAAATCATCTATCTGTATTTTTTGATTCCACTCACTCTCCACCCCTAAACAGTGTTGTCTTTAAATAACTAACCAAAACTCTTACAGTATCTTGCCTACATATTTGAGGTTTCCTCTTTTTTTGGCAGGGAGGATTGGGGGGTCTGTGGGGAGAGATTGTGGTTGGGTTTTTTATTCCCTTGAAGTTAAAAAGGGGGCTTTGCCCTCCAGCCTTTGGTGGTTATTCTGGTATAGATGCCTACAAAAGTCACACTTCTATTCTGAGGACATGTGCAAGGACAGTATGAGATAATAAAGAGCAAAAGTGAGCTGGAATGTGTGTCCTAGGAGTCCCACAGGTAGTCCAGGTTTCCAGGAGGGAAACCTGGAGGAAGAAGAGAGATCCTATATGTTCTCTCCCTACGGACAACTTTAGGGCTCTAACATTGTCTGCATTGCTCTGTTTCAACACTGCATGCTTGCTCAAAAAACCAAAACTCAGCTTCCCCAAAAGACACTCAGTTCTGCAGGTACTTGTACATAAGAGTGATCACATTCATAGAGTTTTAATATAATAAAGAAAATACATAAAATAATGCTCAGCAGTGAGCACAAGCCTTATGGGAACATAGGTCATTTGGAACTGAACCCAGAAGTTTAAATCATTAGGTTTCTGGATGTGGCAAAATTAGCCTGGCCCCATCCTTCCCACAAGGGTTACAAAACAGGAAAGGCTGGGACTAGGAACAACAATAACTGCAAGAAAATAAACTTTATCTGAAACTAATCAGTTACTAATGATTTGAGGAAGATTATGTCAACTCCCCATGTATGGGTTCTTTATCAGAAAGGGCGAAGCACTAAACTGTCAAATAACAGATGTGACTTGCACATTGATCTGCATTTAAGATACATGTACTTCAATTACTCTTCTCATGTTCCTCGGAGGGACAATGGGAAAGGATTCTCAGCATCACAGGAATATCTACTGAGGGCTCAGTTTATATACAGTCAGGGTATTCCACTGTAGTGGTGCAAAATTTGGCTTTTCTAAAGTCGTGTATGTTTTTTTGTCAGGACATCAGCATATTCCACTTTGCACAGGTTTAGGGGCTTTGATGTGACCTTTCCAGATGAAGCTGTAAAGGTCCACTCCCCTACAGTCACATGAAAGGAGGCTGTAGCAAGGTGGGGGTTGGTTTCTTCTCCCAGGTAAGAACAGACAGAATGAGAGAAAATAGTGTCAGGTTGCACCAGGGGAGGTTAAGTTTGGATATAAGGAAGAATTTCTCCACTAAAAGGGTGTCAAGCACTAGAACAGGCTGCCAAGGATGTGGTTGAGTCACCATTCCTGGAGGAATTTAAAAGCCATGTGAATGTGGCCCTTAGGGACAAGGTTTAATGGTGCACTTGGCAGGGCTGGGTTAACAGTTGGATTCGCTGATCTTAGAGGCCTTTTCCAACCCAAAGAATTCTATGGTCTATTCAGAGTATTTGATTATATTCAGATATATAGAAACAGCTGTCTGTAATGCAAGAAGAATATAGAATATTCCACAAGATTTTTGTATTGCTTCCTGAAGAATTTCAATTTGCTGGCTGGAATTCAAGATACGAGAATTTGGCTCTTAATGCTTCGCCTTGATCAGGTATCAGCATTCCTCCTGATGTCAGCCTGACAACATTCCCAGTGTTTTTCACAAACATTCTCTCAGATCACACTGCTCAGGTGCACTTGTGCTGCAAGGCTGTAGACAGCTCCTGTTCAGAGACAGCTTGCTGGAGGTATGAGTTGTGCAGCAGAAAGCTGTGCTGATTGCTCCTCTATGGAAAAATGAAAATGCCTCATGTCCACGCACATAGATTTGTTGGAAGTAGCTTCAAAATTTGTGGTACAATCAGTTCAGTGTTAATTACACACCTTCATAATTGATGCCCAACTCCTTCTAAGGGCTGAATTTCTGCAGCTGGAGAGGCCAACAGACCCTCTGTTTACTGGGATTTTGATAAGAAGTGTCCTTGAAATTTGACAAAAATACAGACACAGGAGGAATTCCTCTCTGTATCATCTGCAGGCATCTCCTTGCATGAAATGAGGCATAAAGGTTTTCACCAGACACACACTTAACAAGAGTTATAGCAGGTTTTGATCTATCCCCTTCAGCACCCTCAGGCCTCATCCACAACAGCTGAGACTCTCCAGCTAAAGTCTCAGCGAAACTATTACCACTGATGAAATTTCCTCTGACCAAGGAGGTCAGGGATATATTTTGGCCAAGAACCCTAATGACCCTACAGCACTAAGACAAACCTTTTCCAGCTATTCGTCTGCATTCCTTAGGCATGAGGACATGAAGAAGGGGAAGCAATGAACTATGTAAAGCTCTGAAGGAAAGAGAGACATTCCATGCTACAAAGCTGTTCCAGTTAGCATCTCATTTATATTCTGGGATATAAACACAACTTCCCTCCCATATGTGATGAAGATTCCCATACATAATTTTTCAAGGCCAATGCTGCATAAACCTACTTATAGCCCAGTCACCCCACAGCCTCTGAGAATTTTTAGTGAGCAACATCTTTGACCTCTTTTTAGTATACTACTAATAAATGAATCAGAGTTAACAGGTATTTCTCTGCTTCCTATCTACTTCTGATATCTGGTTTTTTCACATCAAGAAGGGACCTTTGATACTGCTTACACACACAGTTCATGCATGTAGAAAGACTGAGAAATCTGGCTTCAATCACCAACTGGTGCTTGTAGACTACACTGGAATATGAATAAAGGTAATGAAAGACAGCCAATGGAAAAAAAAAAAACCCAAAACATCTGAGGAGACCACAGACTTGTTAACAAACAGAATGGCATGAACAATGAAGGCAGGTATAGAAAAAAAGTAGAAGATGAGGTAGGAGGGTACTGTGCCACCCAGATTCCTGGCAAAGCCAATAGGGGCAAGAGATGGGTTTAAATAGACAAGCCTGTCTCCAAGCTAAAATTCCCAAAAGAAACAAGGAGTTCATTTCTCTGTCTTATTCATGCATACTTTAGAAACCTCTGGAGACTGCTCTGCAAACTGGAACAATAAAACAAAATGTCAAGACAATAAATGGGGCATTGAATCTCTGCCGTCTGTTGGAGAAAGGCTTTTCTGACTTGAGGGCTGTACCTTCTTTTCACTTCCCAACAGCAAAACACTGCAAAGTGTTGTCTCCAGGATGATCTCAACAAAGAGTGGGGCAGCACAAGGGCACTTGACTGGATCAGTTACCTTCAAAAATTTCTAGTTGAGATCACCTTGCCACAGGTATATCTCACTATTCTTTGGTAATCTATTCTATGATGTCATAACAGGCATGTTGTTAAAGACATTGATAAACAGCAGGAATCCATTTTATTTTTCTATAATTCTGAGGAAATTAATTCCAGTTCCATTTCCACTCCCAAACTCCAAGGAGCTCCACACATATCATAATATATCAGCAGTGAAACAGTGAATGCTTTGTTCTCATTTGCAGCATAAGCACTTAACACTAAAGGCAGATCTAGCTTCCCTTTTGTTTGACCAGGAGAAATTCACTGTTATTATTTATCTACACATTTCACTTTGCTTGGAATTTGAATTCCTGGCAATAATGAGTCTTATGCAAAAGTGGTAAAGCAAGTGCCTTGTTAAACTGTGGTGAAGCATCAGAGGCATCTTTGTGGCCAGAAGACTCAAAGCCCCAGCTCCATCTTTGGCATATTGGGCAATTCAAGTCATGCAAGTAACCATGCAAGTAATTTTATTTTCCTCCACTTTGATTTCTTAACCTACAAAATGGAGATACTGGCTAAAATTATTTAAGGACGTGACAATATCCACAGTGTAATTCTTTGCTTTTATCTCATGTTTGAATGAAACCAAAAACTTTATGTTGCACAATAAGCCAGTTGTGCTGATACGTCCATTCTCCCATGAAAAGCAGTTGCTGGGTTTGTATCTGTTTCAGTCAGGTCTTTAGCCCACTGTGGCTCCTCAGGAAGCTCTCCCAGCATCAAATGAATTCCAGAAAGTGTTCAGCACAAGCAGAACAGCATATTTTAATCATGCTTCATTGAATCAAAACCTTTTAATTAGCTCTAGTAATGGCTCCATCTAGCTTTGCAAAACACTTTGGAGAATTGCATTGAGAAGTGCTGTATCAGAGCTAGGTATTATTACCTACACAAATATGAGCTAAAGACTTCAAAATACATATAGGCAACATCTTTATGCCTTCATTGACTTAAATGCTACTTCAAGTCATAGGATATTCCTCAAGGAAGAATTTCAAGTCATTAAACAATTAGTAACCTTGCAATACCTTTGAAAAATAAATAGTGAAAATTGGACACTCACACAAATTGCTTCATCTGCTGGAAAACAGCTGTTTCTGGAGCAAAACATAATACTCATTTAACAATGCAAAGCCACAGAAGTATAGAGGGCACAAAATATTGGTTTATCCATTTAGAGTAAGAGGGGAAATCTGTGGAGGCAGAAGTACAGCAAACCAAAATAAAATAACATAAAAACACTTAAATAGTAACCTATTCTTGATACCAAACTGGTCAGAAATAACTCACATTTCCAAATTTGGTAATCTTCCAAGGAGGAGTCAAAAGCAACAAATCTTTGTAGGGCTTGGTAAGGGTAGAAGGGAGGGCTTTCCTGGTTTGATTTAGTGGCTAACTTAATCTGTACTGTTTGTGATTGTTTAACAGTGTTGGTGGGCTGGTCTTGTGTTATCTTTAGATGACACTTTAATGTTGCAGGGCAATCATTATTACATTCTGGCGAGCTCAGGGTGCCTTGAACAATTGCTTAGATCCAAGAGATGTAATAACTCCTCAGGCAGACAGGCACAAAATTGTTAAGCCCAGCACCTGATCCAGATGTCATTTGAAAACCATGATGTCCAAGAGGGTTGTGCCCTCAGCTCCTTGCTGGACCATTGGCACACATTCTCTGGTCAGGGGACAAATGCCATGAACTGAATCACACAACCAAGCGGGCTCTTGGGAGGTCTCCTGCTCACAGACTGAGCCTTTCCCAGTCTGTTTAGCCTACAAGAAGCTGTTTAGTCAGAATGTTTTAGAGAACTTCGCAAAAACCACTCTCATATCATACAGCTTGCCTTGCCAAAGCCACCAGTCCTGTTCAAAGGCAGATTCCACTCTGCTTCCAAGCCTGCTGGAAAATGTCATCCTGCTTCTTCACACAAGGGGAACACACTATCATACTGGGATGCTTTCACCCTTTTACATTAAGTGGAGTAAGAAATACCCTGAGAAACAGGGGAGTGGGGTATGGGCTACTTTCTTTCATTGGTCTTTCAAACAACATTGCAGAAAAAACTGACTTTCAGTCTTACAGTAAGGAAGGGCGCTGTAGGTGGGCATGGCAACTTCCAGCCAGGAGCACCATCCTCGCTGTGCAGCGAGCCCCCGGGAGCAGCTTTCTAAACAAATGGAGCAGAAACCCAGTGTATTAAAGGCATTGATTCCCTTACAACTACGCTCCCAGGTGGCAGGAACTGGGCATCACTCAGCCTTACAGAAGGATATCGAATCTGATCTTGTTAAGTATCAGCTGTGGAAAAACTGAGGCTTGTCCCTGCTTTTCAATTCACTTGCTGTTGCTACTAAGCACAGTAGAGAAAACAATCAATGGATCAGGTTTCCAAATGGGAAACAAAACCACTGAAAAGGCCTAAGTCCACTTTCACCTTTTTGGGAAGTTTTTATCATTGTTTCATGATCCTCTTCTAAGAAACACAGTATCATGCTGTTTGCATGCACTTAAATACTCGAAATACTCGAGTTACCTCAGCAAAATGCAAGTGTGTTAATGTAGTTCAAGGTTTAGACTTCCATTGCCCTTATTGTGAACAACATCCTTTGCAAAATACAAAAACCAGACACATTTTCAGGATTTCTTTTTCTGGCTAAAAAAAAAAAAAAGAAAGAAAAAAACCCAACAAACACCCAGATGAGGTTTCAGTCCCAAATATGCAATTGGCATTTGGCCCAGTGTAAAGACATGCCCAAACTGCCTGAGGATGGAGCAGCTGTGGGGCCAGGGGTAGGTCACAAACTGCCTAAACCAAGGAGACTTTGCAGGAGGGATTCCCTTAGGACAGAGAAGAGCTCTGAGGAAAACAAGCAGCCAGTAAACTAAATCACCTCCATTCAGTCTCATGACACACAAGTTGAAAGAATTTTCTGTCCCTTTAATGTTCTTTCTTCCTCCATCTGAGCCAGAAATTGCCAGCCAGCCTGGTCTCCTGATGAAACTATCTCCCAACATCAGTTTACAAGGAAAGGAGAGTTTCCAGAGTAGCAACAGATCTAGTATGGTACTGAAAGAAACTTTTGGTAAATACTATAAAGTGACATCAGAAGAGATCAGCTAACTGAGCTTGTGATCCAGGCTCTGGAAATGTCTACATGAATGTAGAAAAAGACCAGAAAAAAAACTAGAGGAGGAAAAGAGAGCAGTTCACTTCTCCAGCCTGCATCCCCTCCACAAGAGAGGGTACAGGAGAAAAACTATGGCTGTGGTACCAAACCTCTCTAAAAAGACACAGCAAAACCAAAGCACAGCTAAGGATGTAAACAAATCTCCTCTTACCTGCTTATTCCCCCCCCTTATGTATTTTTTGCATGTAGCTTAAAGATATTTGTCCCAAATGCAATCCATTTACACAAAAGTGAAATTCGAAAAAGTTGCAGCAAGGTGTGCTTCAAGGGACTCAAGTCAATTCAAACAGGCAGCATATATAAAAAACTAACAAACAGAATGCCTACAGAATCCAAAGGACTGAGAAAGAAATAAGGTTATTTGAAAAGTTTTTCAAAGAAAATGATATCCTAAACCAAATTTAACCTGAACCTGAAAACTTTAGAGCCCAGTAAATGTGCAAGAGACACCTATACACCATTTCCTATTAGGTGGCTGCCAAATAGATTTGTTACACATTTAATAAAGCAGTAAAATAAGGTATTTATGTAGCATGTTTAACTGTGAGCATGTTGGTAGCATTTTGTTTAAATGAAAGTGTAACCTGATAGATGCTACAGTTCCTGGACAGCGGGAAATATGAGGAGTAAAAAGAAAAGTCAGAAATCCTGCTGCATCACAAAAAAATAGCATCTTGCACGGCACTGCTTTAACAGGCCTATAAAACCTGGATGTTTTGAGCCTCTCACAAGAGTGCCTGGCTGGCAGATGGTGAGTCCTCACGTGCCTCACAGGGTCCAGCTACTTGGAGGGAGTAGTCTTCAACACCCTTTGCTGGGTCACACATCATTGCTATTCCTTCCTTCAGGGCTTCACCTCATACTTGGCAAGGGAGCAGAGCTGCAGCTCCTTCCAACGTCAACACCTTTCCTTTGCTCAGCCAGGGGTGTCGGCACAGAACAAACACCAGTTTCAGCCTTCCCAAGTTCAGAGCTCCACATGCACTGCTCAGGCTCACTGAAACTGTACAGGAAAATTGCCTCCACCCTTCAGAGTGCAATTTCAGCCCATCACAACCTTTCCAGGTTACAAAAGAAATGCAGCAAACTGCAAAGGTACCTGTCATTAAAAACAAGCTAAATACAAACATCTGGTTACTTTTGTTTCTTTAATGTGCAGATCTCAGGAATATGTGGGGAGATATCAGTTATTGCTTTACAAACACACAGGGAAACTGAGTTCCAGGTGATGGAATGACTTAGAGGACCTCTGAATGAGTGAGCAAAAAAGCAGCAACGGGACAAGAGATTTTCCAGGTAGTAACTCTTTACCCGGATTTATTGCTTTCTTTCCACAGACATTGTACTTAGTTGTTACAAAAAATATAGTATTTTCTTTTGGAGAAAGATCAACATGCCCTTCCTCGTGGATGATTATTCCCAGGGTTGTTAAAAATCAAAGGGAGAAGAGTACAGAAACACCAACATTACAGAGCAAACCTGTTTTCTTCCAAGTGTGAGAACAGAAGCAAAGCAGGTATTTTGGGGCCAAATTGTTTTAAGAAAGAGGTACTTTTCTGCTTCAACAGAGATATATGCAGACATGTAGAACTATCTTTAATACAAGAAAACACTGAAACAATTAGTTGCTGCCTTTTGCTTGCACTTTCCTAATGTGAAGGTCCCGAGTTCCCTCTAAGAGGAACATGTGGATGTTTTATTGTTAAACAATTATCCCAAAGCCACACTGAGGATTTTTGCATTTGGTTCAAACTGACTTTAGTGGAAAATGATCATCTAACTATCATAAGTGTCTTAGAAAAATCTCAGCAGGGTTGTATAAAAAGCCAGAGCATTTTTTGTTCTATTTGAATCTAACCTAGTTAAGGCTTTATAGAAAGCTGAGGATTTACTAATAAACTGTGAAGGCAGAAAGGGACTTTATCTCCTCCACTCCCTAAAATTAAGTTTAGTGATAAATTAAACATCTGCCATGGTAACTTGTGTGTCAAAGCAAGCCTCCGCTTCCATCCATAAAAAGGGCTAATTTAATCCACATACAGAAAGCATTATTTGAAATATTTGTGAAAAGAAATGGATAAATTAATATCTTTTGAATAGTCATGATAAATATACTCTACATAAAATGTAAACCTGAGCTGCACAATGATGTACCAGAAAGTATCTTTGCCTCTTGGAACAGGTTTATTATAATGGGGGGAGGATGGGGATAGTAGATACAAAATAAGTAACCAGAAATAATGGTCATGAATAAGACTCAAAAATCAGACATAAGTAGAGACAGAAGAATTCATCCTTTTCAAGGAAAAAAAAGTATTAATATATCTCTATATATACATTAGTCCATTAATAAATATTTGAGACTACACAGTGAAGAAACAGGGTATTAAAAGCCTAAGTTTTCCCAATAGTCTCACCACCTGATCATACACCTTTTGAAGAAAAGTAACTTCATTTAGAATCACATTTTGAGTTGTGAGGGCAGGTGGAAGCCATTTGAGGCACTGAAGGGCAGCAGCAATGTTATCATCTCAAAATCACTACTCTGGGTACTTGTAGTTCAATACAAAAGAAAATGTTTTGCCTCACAATATATTTCTGATTTTCCTAAGACTTACACTGAAAATTAAGAAAAAAGGGTTTATCTGTTCCCCGAATTACCTTCCCCATCCTTCTCATCTGCATTGATGTTTCCCTCATCTACCAAAGTCAGATGCAGTCTTTTATTTAGTTGTTCACATTTTGTTAAGTGCTGCTAGATTTACAAATGAAAGATGCTACTCTGTTGCTGTAGCTCATCATCTTTCTGCTACTATTCAAATTCAGCTCTTGCTTTTTATTGTCATTTGCCCTACTCCTAAAAAAACACCAATCTTAGTTTGATTCAGAGGCAATTATCATTCAGGTTTTATAAATCCACATGATAAAGCCTAGAGATGAATATAACCTATCTCCATTAGATCCAGTATAGGAATACTCCATTCAGTTTGTAAAAGTTATGGAGGTAAGTCTCCATTGTGTATTGAAAACAAAAACAAATACATATATCAAAAAAATCTCATTTATGTCAATGAATCCTGGATCAAAATGCTTCTCGCTGACTATCCAATATTTAGGGTTATCCTAAGTCTACACAAAAAAAAAAAAAGTTAACATGTACTTGCCCCTTACTCTTTGCCTAACTAGGAGGGAGAAGTTAATAAAAAAAGGTAGATTCAGAAACAATTTGAAAAGTTTCAGCCAGAACTACAGTGCCAGGTGAGGAAGAGGTGAGCAGACACTGCTGGGATAATTCACGTGGTCCAAAGCAGCTGCTCTGTGTGGTCTCCACCCCGGCTGACCTTCCCACTACATGTTTGTCTGGGCTGGACAGGCAGATGTGCTTGCCAACCTGTCCTGCTGCAAAACACACGGGAAAGGGAAAAGGAAGTTTTTAGTCCAAGACAAAGCACTTGGCTATGTAGGGCTGGATTCCTGCTGTTTTAGCCGTTATCCATGGGCTCATGAATATACATAACATATTTGAATTTCTCACATGAATATGTCACTAAGCTTATTTGTCCTGCTTTCAGAGCACACCTCCAAGCCCAGTGGCTCAGCTACACTTCTACAGAGCAAAACATTCTCCTGTCTCTCCAGATTTAAGAACAGGCCAGATTCTTTCCTCTATCACATCAGTCTACTCACAGTAGCTCTGGGTCAACATTAGTATGCCAAAAATCAGTCAGATTCATCTCATGCTCTCTGTACATAATAATGCTCTTTACTAAAAATATTGATACTGCATTGAATGTGAACCATTAACCTTCAAAAGAGAAGCTGGCTTCACTCAGAGCAGCAAGAAACTTCTCCCATCTTTCTCATAGGCTGTGCTTTTAAGCTAGGTATTAACACCTGTCACTTTACAGTAGCCAGGAATATCACAATGTACAATGAACTACACAGCTGAGAAGATAAGACCCACACTTCCCCTCAGCAGTCCCAGACTGCTGCCCTCCTCCAGATGCAATCTCTTCGAGGTGAATAGACAGACAGTGTATTTGTCTCATAACTTTTTTTACCTTCCACTGTTATTTTCTCTGGAGCATGTTCCTGCCACTGAAAACTCCATGGTTCTCTCTCTGCTTTGTTTGGGAGACAGAGCCTTAGCTGAACTTTTACCAATTTCTCTGTTGGTTTCTCCAGCTCACAGATAACTGTCTCACAGGGAGACAACTCAATGGCAAACAATGCCAGAATTAAAGCTGAAATCACAATTAAATCTTATGTGATACTCTTTAACAACGCAAAGCACAGTGTGACACCTCTCTTGGCATTCAATACAAATGTCAATATCAGAACAGACAAACAAAGCAATATGTCACCAGCAGCTCAGGTAGCTGCTATCATGGATTGTCTGTGACAGACAAGAAGCTTCAATGCTCACAGGTGAATTTGTCACCATTTATCCCCTTTCTAGGGACTAAAAACTCCCAAGCCACAGTGGAAGTGGCATCCACAAAATGTAGGTCTCACATTCATCTACAGCTTGGAAGCAGCAGCACAAGGAGAGATTATGGCACACACAGAGTTCATTACAGCCCAGCTGCTGCCCTTGGACTGCTTTCAGAGGGAAGCTAAGGGCTAAAAGGAGAAAGAAGAAAAGCAGAACACTAAGGAAGAGAAAAGAATTCCCAACATTTCCCTGGGAGCTAATAGACAACTTTTCCCAAAGCACAAGGGGTTTAGATGAAGACTTACTTACAGGTAAAATAGCAAGAGTCTAGGAGCCCTTGCCTCTCCTGAATTTGTTTCTTCTAGAGAGTTACCTCTGTTATTCAAGTTATGCAGCCACAGGAAAAGCAGAGCAGGCAAAAGAAGATTAACCCCAGCTCACCTTGGCACTAGATGAGAAGGTAGCTCTGCCACCTGGCAACATCCCCCTTCGCTTCCCAGGCCCGAGGACACCTCTGGAGAGAAAGAGCAGTTCCCCTGCCAGCTGCTCTGCAACTGCAGCAGCAAGAGTAGTGCTGCTTCAGAGGCGAATAAGCACTGAGCCAATCAGCAGGAAACACCTCTGCACCAGCCCTTAGCACTGGGAAGGGAAGAGCTGAAGCACAGCATCTGAGAAAGCAGGGAGGGAAGCTTGAAGACACCCTGAGGTTGAGTAATAACAAAACCAGGCAATCAGGGTTGTGCCATTAAAACTTGCAAGTACCTCTGAGTGTCCCGAGGGCTTTCAGACAAGACAGGTGACAAGGAGACACCATGAGCTCCCTGCCCTTGTCCTTGTTTTACCCTTTAGTACAATTAAATGATTCCAGATATTTATTCATTTCCACAGGAGAAATGGTGATGGATACACCCATAAAACACCAACAGAAGTACACACATTAACCTAAAGCTGCATGAATTGTATCGATGAGGACTGAGTGCTGTTTTAACAGTTTTGGAGTAAGTAATCTTTACAAACAGCCTTCAGGAAGGTGCAGATGATTTTATGCCTCTTCTTTACGATCCCTTTTTTTCCTTTCCTATCCTGACCTCAACTTTCTTTCAAGTCAGTCATTTCAGAGCTTGAGTGGCACAGGTGATGTTCTACTCAAAGATTAAGTTAACAATATAGCAGGGATATAGCAGACAGTAAAAACACAAGCTGTGGTATCGGACTGCAACCCAATTTGTAACTTCACAGTGGAAATAATCAGGGCTTGCTGATTATTTGCCATATCTTCAAAACAATATTCCTGGCTCATAAAGCTCATTTGAACAACACTGGATAACAGGATCTTGTGAGCCTAGAACCAGGATTAAGATATGAGGCAAATTGGAAACTTCAATCATTATAATCCTATACACAAATGAGAAGCACTTTCACACACAGTGAGTCAGTCAATATGTCCCATTTCTCTTTGTGCCCACATAGAAAGAAACATGATTTTAGGTCCTTTCCCTTGACTTCAAGTGATAGGAGTTTTCAGCAGGACAAAGGATCAAAATCATTAGAACTCCTCATTAATTTCACCCCATATTGCAAAAACTGTTTGTACTCCCTCAAGTATTAATAATGTTGAAAGCAAAAATGTCAAGAGACAGATTCATCTCCTAACTTGAAGGACTTCCCAGAACAATGAGCAGAGTCAGTGTCTGAAACATCTGCTCCTCACTAAAGAAGGGTTGCAAGATCTTCCATGCCAGCCCTCCCAAAATCTTTGGTCTCTGCCCTAATGCTTGGAACTGCAGGCTGAGCAGAGTGCTCTGCACAGTGCTAGTCAGTTAGCATCTGTCCCCTGTGATTGTGACTGGGTGTCCCATGAAGAATAATTATCTTTTTCCTAAGGGGAAAAAATGCAAACCAGTAATTCAGTGTGACAACCTCATCAAAATGATAAAATGAATTATAGCTTTAAAACTTTATGCAGTGACTGTTTTTAATAACGTGGGAGTTAGAGAATAATGTTAAAAGTTTCAACTCAAAGACCTGGTTTCCTGTGCTGGCACCAGTCCTAACTCTAAATGTTAACACATTAAGCATTCTTACATCTTCATTTTAAAGAGCAATTAGGAGACAGATATATTCACACTGAAATAACATCCCGTTCCTGTGTGTGTGAACACACACAGGGCACACTTCCGACAGAAACCCACTGTGCTTTCCCTGTGTCCTTAAGGACTTCTGCATGTGCACAAGTTCACTGAATTCTCAACTACATTGCAGCAGCTGACAGCATTTCAGCCTACAGACACAGCTCAACCAGACATATCTTCAAAGAAGGGGTGAAGGTGGCATTAAAAGTGAGTTCCTACTCTTGTCCTGTGTTCCTCAACCTACCAAGCACATCTCCAAGGTCAGAAGCTCACAGCAGAATGTAGCAAAAGCACTGGCTCTAGGAATTAGACCATTAATTTCCCTGAACAGCTTTAACTATCTGAGAATACACTCCAGATGGAGAACAAGTTACATTACTCTAAACCTGTTCACTGTGGATTAAGCTAAGGCAGGCCAGACTCGGCTGGCTGAGAACACAAAGCTCCAGACCTCAACTGATGAGTAAGAACTCTTACTGTAACTCACTGCAACTCAGTCACCTCTATCCCAGAACAGTCTCCAGCTCTCTGCAACTGAACTATCCTAACTGCAAACTCTGATTATCAGCAAATAATAGCCCCAAATAGGAAGGCATCCTCACACAAGAGGGTGGGTTGGCCATGAAGTGTTAATGTAGTAGCTGATCCCTATCCCTACAGTCTGTAGTAGTGTTGGCTTCAGAAAGTTCAACTGCTAATGGAGAACACATCTTTCAGGTTCAGTCCCCAGTGAGTAAAAAGTTTCTAGCAAAATCTGACAGCTGTTCAAAGCCTACATGAATGAAAAGAGGATTTAAATCTGAAACTCCATAAGCAAGCATCCCTTGCTGATTGCTCAAATCAGTCTTAAAACTTCTGCACAAGGAAACATCAAGGATCAGGAAAAGGGTAACTACAGAGAGAGGGGAATCTCCACCATGGCCCCTCTCTACCAGAGCAGAGATCTAGGGTAGCATAGGAGACCAAGATTTATGGAATCTGCACTGGACCTCATAAGTGGGCACGAGTTCTCCTCTATGACATTTAAATTGACACAGCATGAGGAATTTCTACATGAAGAAAAAGCAACGAACAGGAAAATATTTTGCAGTCAAATAAGGGGTAAAAATGATGAGTACTAACTCTCAGATGATGTATGTACACCCAAAAAACATCCAAAACTCTTCCCAAAAGGGGGAATTTCAGGTCTTGTAGGGTGTGACTCTGCAAGGTTTGGCAAAGTCACTTATAACCTCACCAAAGTTCAATTTGACTAAAAATGTTTACAAGCACAAAAACTAGGCCAAATTGAGAATGTAAATATTTGGATTCAGTTCCAAAACTTGTCTTTGTCCGCACTGCCAACTAAATCCCAACTGCAGACCAAAAAATTCTGAAAAGCAACAGTTGCACACACTTTACAGCACACAGACAAAACTAACACACATGGCACTAAGCAACAGGAAAAAAAGAGAAAAAAAAAAAAAGGAAAACCCCCAAAACTGTAATCTAAACTAAACTTATTCTAAACAAGACATCAAGGAAGTTTGGACCAAAAATCAAATCTGCTATCATTTCATACATTTTGAAAGTCTGATCAGTCCAGATGTTGGTCCTCTGCCCTGCAGGAGCCTGGGTAACATTAAATTAGCTAGATTACTCAAGACATCTTAGACAACATGATGTTTGTAGCACACAGCAGTAACTTTGACCTAAACCACATTCTCTTAAGCCATCCAAAGCATGGACTTGCATTTTTCAGGCAGATGAATTGAGGAAAGACTTCTCTGGAATCACAGTAATTTATTTGGTAGACTCAGTCCCATATTCAGAAGTGATTTAGGAGCCCAGATCACCTGGAGTTCTCAACATATATGATCTTTTCTTCTCTAGTTTTATCCCTGTTCTTTTAGATATAGATAAGAATGGCAACCATGGATTCATTCAAGGGACTTTTGGCCTCCCACAAACACAGATCCCAAGGGATACACCATATTCTCAGCTGCCAGTTCCCAGCCCCTCTTCAAAAGTGTTAAATGCCGTTCAGTCCTACATCTCCATTGCAGATACTCACTGGAGGAAATCAGAGAGGCGAGGGTGTCATTAAGACCAGCATTCTTGTTGTTGTTTTTGTATGATAAGAATTTGGGCATCATTACTCCCACTACAGTAAATTAACAAAATAATCCATCTTTTCCCTCTTCAGTTAAGCAGGAAAAGAACAAGTCTGGTTCTTTTGCTTTACTCAGCTGTGGGAAACTTGGGTTTACTTTCCAGTTAAAAGAAGGCTCTTCAGTGTACTTCACGGAGACCTCTTCACAAGGGGCTTGTATAATTTCTTTAAATGCCCCTACACTAAAAATAGTCCTGCTTCCTAAACATGAGTGTTTAGCAGTTCCAAGCATTCTGAGATCCTGCATACCACTTTAATTTTTTTTTAAACTGGCAACATTTATTTAACCAGCAATTTAAAAAAAAGGAGGCCCAGCCGCCCCAGTGATTCTTCCCAGAGGGTCTTAGATGTTTATGAAACACAATGAAAACAATAAAGTGGATAAAATCATGCTATTCCATCAACTCCTTGGCAAGACTTTCCAACCAAGAATAAATTGGCATGGTATGTTACAGTCAACAGATTACACAATGGTTTACAGGGTCACCAATAATAAGGGGTCACACACTCCTTAAAGAGTTGCAGTGTACATTAAGGCACTTGCTTAAAGGGAAAGAGCAATGCTTGATCCTGAGCTTCTCAGAGCACATTCTGGCAGCCACACAGCAAACATGCTGCAGGGGTAGGAGAGGACAGAAGGCTCCTCTCCCCCTGCCCTGAGCCAGGAAGGGCAGTGACTGCACTGCACAAGCTGGCTGGGGGAGTTTACCGCCCTGAAGGGAGCAGCAGAAAGCCAGGCCAGGCAGGGCTCTAATTTCTGCACACAAGAGGAGAACATATGCTACATCCTTTTAGGAGCAGGACAGTCTCCATGCCCCAGTGAGGCCCAGCACCACCATCCATGTCAACTCTTCCCAAAAGCCCCTTTCCTCACCCCATATCCTTGAGGAAACTGGTTCCACCCCAGAAGCAAGATATCAGTCCCATGTCAGTCTAGTCACTCTTAACAGTGGACAGACTGTATCTAATTTTAAAAGGTGCTTGACTATACTCCTGGGTAACTTGATAAAGTCATCACCACTGTTATAAATGTGTTGCAATTTTATTTTAAATAACTAATCTTAAAAAAGAGGGAAATGAATGGTCAAACCCATAAATCTTACTCTTACATGTCAACTTGGTAACAGATTTCCACTATGTCACCTGCATAACCTGATCACCACAATGAAAGTTAAATTTTGGTGCTCCTAGAATATAAATTATTTCCTCAACCTCACCTTAAATGCATGATACTTCTGCCTTCGTCCTGTTAGCTTACCCTTACACTATATGGAAATTTTCATCCACCAACTATAAATGAATCATGTATAAACAAAACATTCTAAAGTCTTAAAGACAAATCAACCTCACTTTAATGCATCCTATCATCAAAAACCAGACTACAACTAACAGTTTCATCCCGCATCTTCTACAGGTTTTGATCACTCCAATTTTACTGGATTATTTCATATATGTCAGAAGTTAAGCCTGACTAGCCAACATAAAAATGAAAGAAAACCTATTCCCCAAGTCAGCTCAGGGTGTAGAAAACACTACTGCTGATATACTCCATGCAGTAACACTATGCACCCAGCTTCATTCAGCTTGACTACTAAATTCAAAGTACATTTGAGTGATGACATTGGAGTAAACACAAGAAGTCTCTCTCGTATGTAACCGCTACTCTTTGATTGCAGTGACCTTAGTAACGCAAACATTTGGTACCAAGCCAAAAGCAGGACATCTGATTTTCCCACCAAGTGAACTGCTGCAGAACTCCCTTAGCTCTTCAGCCAAATCTGTCCTGGGATCCTAAAGTCTTCCGCCGGAGTCCAGGTGGCTCCTCTGCACTTTTCAGCAGGCATGCAAACACCGCAGCCGGCTGGACCAACGATGCGAGTGGGCATTGGAAGGGAAGTGCTGCAGCTCGGTCTCCCCCAGCTCGGAGCCCCACGCTCTGCGCGCTGGCTCCCCAGCCGGGTTGGAGTTACCCCGGTACGGTCGAAGTGGTCCCGCGGGTTCTGTCCCTCCGCGGGCTCTGTCCCTCCGCGGTGCCTCTGCCCCCGCCACCCAGGCAAAAAGCAGCGTCCCGCGAGGCACGGCGGTGGCACCAGTGCGGGAGGACCGAGTGCCCGCTCCGCCCGTGCGCGAGGACCTCCCGCTCGTCTGCGGTCCCCCGGGGCAGGGCAGGGTCCCGCAAGGATCGCGGGTCCGGCCCGCATCGGCACAGCTCCGCTGCCGCGGGGGCTCCGCGGTCCGGGGACCCGCAGCGCCCGA
>VXBB01020075.1:0-36547 GCA_013399915.1 Illadopsis cleaveri
AGGTGACCTTATCACTCTCTATTCTTCTTCCTGAAGGGTAGTTGTAGACAGCTGGGAGTTGGTCTCTTTCTCCAGGCAGCAACTGACAGAACGAGAGGACATGGTCTTAAGCTGTGTCAGGGGAAATATTGGTTGGATAATAGGAAGAAGTTTTTCACTGAAAGAGTGATTAAATACTGGAATAGTCTGCCTGGGGAGGTGGTGGAGTCACCATCCCTGGATGTGTTTAAAAAGAGACTGGATGTGGCACTTGATACCATGATCTAGTTGAGGTGTTAGGGCTGGGTTGGACTTGATAATCTTGAAGGTCTCTTCCAACCTACACATTCTGTGATTCTGTGATTCTTTTGGTATCAACTTTCCTTGTTGTGGTGTGGTTGCTGTCCAAGTGGAAAGAGCAGTTAAAAAATGAATTCCTATAGGTTTTAGGTGCTAGTCTTCTAAGTAGTAGTCAGTCAAAAATGGTTGTGGTTATTTTCTGTTATTTATGTTTTTTCTGTTCAAATATGTTGAAGGGAGTCCTATCCTGCTGGGTATGCTGTAATTGTCCCAGTTGCTGGAAATGCAGTTTCCAACAAAGTGATGGTTTGTCTATCTGGATGTCCCAGCTGGAAGGCAATCCAGCCTTCCTGTCAGAAGCATCTTCTCCACACAAATTCAAAGGCCATGCACATGGGCCTGACAAATCTCTGTTCTACAGATTTGCTACTTTTCTCTTGGCATCCGAAGTACTGAGATAAAATTGCCAAGCATCAAGGGATGCTGCATCAAGGCAACTGTCTTATGATGGTGAAGAGTGACCACCACTGGCAGAAGACAGTGCTCTATCCTCTCTGCTGGAATCAGACCATGGTGTTGTTGGACTGGGGATCTGAAACAACTCTACTCTTGGGGTTAAAAAAAAGATAGACCTCAAGGGAATAAAAACTTTACTATACAAATTCCGGTATCTGATCAGTAATTAAAGGCCACAAGAAAGTTTAGAAAAACAGTACCTGTTTAACTCTGCTTTGTGCCCAGCAAATGACTTGAGGCTGTGAAATTTCTGTAGTAATTCTGCAGCTGTTTCTAATGCTATTGCATAGGGATAGACTTTCTACCACAGGTGTCATAGATATTCTGCTAAACATTATTTAAATACTGAAAACTGGTAAAACCAACACAGACTATTAGGAATGAGGAAGGAGGTGGGATGCTTAGAGGTCTTTGGTGATCTCTATGCCGTATCTACTTTGCAAAAAGAGAAGAATTCTTTGCTGTAGGAATTTAGAAGTAGGTAACATAAAACTCAGCTGTCAAGCCAAAAAAACCCAAAAAACCAAAACCTGGACTGCTTAAAAAAAACCAAAACAAAAGGCCACTAGTCTGTGTGAAGCAGAAAATACCCTGTCCAGAACACAACTGTTGTGGAAAAGAGTAACTAGTTTGAATGACCATGATGGGCAGAGAGTGTTTTAAAAGAGGCTAAAAAATAGACTATGGGGGAAGTGGACAGTGAAGCTGGTATCTCCAGCCCTCTCATGAGGCTGAAGGTCAGGAGCTGTAAAGAAGCCCAGTCAGTAAAGGAGGCTAGCTTGACAGAAGGATCCATAGATGGTAATGAAAGGAAGCAATTAGGCCAGCTCCTCCCGTGGTATTCTGGCATCTTTTCCAAGAACAACGAAGAATTTGGATGACAGGATTAAGTGCAGTGCTGCTCTGTGCTAAACCACTGAATGCTTCTGGGAAGCAGTGCTTATGCTGGCTTGTCATCCTAGGAGAGGGGTAGAAATGTTAAATTACAGGCTGTGGAAGGGACTGACTGTTCATCCTAAGGTGTTGGTGGCATCCTTGGTTCTCCAGGCATCTCTTTCTTCATGATTGGCTTCAATTTTTGTTATTAATACACTTACTGCCTTTGAAGGAGCTTGTTAGCACAGGCAGCACCCCCAGCAGCTATCAGGAGCTCTCCTGGTCCAAAGGTGGATCAGCTCATTGTGTGAGTTGTGCCTGCACACGATAACAGCCCCTCAGTGGGCTGCGAGCCAGTGGTTCCCAGGCACTGCTGCCCATCCCTGAGGAGCACAGAAAGCCTGCTGAGACATGCCCCAAACCCTCTCCTGCAGAGACAGCATCGAACCCCCTGCCCTCACCTCAGCAGCAGAGATGGGGTTATTTCAGTAATTTTTATCACTCTGGGCACATTGGCCTCAGGGCACTGTCAGACTGGAGTGAGACATGCACACGTGCTGCTGGAGCAGTCTGTGCTGAGCCCTGCCAGCTACACAAGACATTTTGGTCTCTGTGCAACATGCTGCATTTGTCTCTTCCTTCTGAAAGACATACATTATCTAGGGTTTTCATTCTCCTGGGAAATCCCTTATTTCTTAGATGAAATTTATTTTAATTCTTTAAAATTTCAGAGGAAACTTCATGCTAAATGCTGTCTACAGAAAATTTCATCTTCAGCCTGTTCAACACAGATGTCTTTCTCTCTGTGGGGTAAGCAATCCAAATTCAACTTCAATGAAATTTTTTTTTTCTTTTTCCCTTTGCTTGCTCAGTTTTGTTTTCTCTTGTTCATTTTGTTGCTCACAAGATTGTTAGGTTTAGCTGAGAATTTAAAATCTTACTCTTTGCATTAGCCTCTGGGTGATTACAAATCTCCTGGATTAGGTGCAAGACCTGGCTGAGTTCCCCACTGCAGTGCTCTCTGCAGCTTCCAAATCTGGAAAATCTTTACATGTTTTGTGTGAACTTCATGTTTTTTCTCTAGAACACAGAAGAAACAGGTAATAGAAGAAGAAATTGTAAAGCTAGTAACCAAGCCAGTTTCTAAAGTTAGGGTGGGAAGGTATGCAACCATTTAAAGCCAGGAATCTAACCAGCTCCCAGAATAGTCTGGTATAAACTTGGTAAAGAGTTTTGATGTTAATGGAGTGCCTAATGGAGGTATCATGCTTCTCAGTAGCACAAGGGTTTTTCCTCAGTGTCCACTAACACACCCATTTGCTAATTCTAAACATTCACGGGCTCCTTGTTTCCCTCCACTTAGAAATGTGACTAAAACCAAAGAGTCTGTAATTGAGGACAAGACTACAAAGAAAGTAGCAGAGATAATGAAGGCATCGAGAAGAAAAGAGACACATGGATGCATGAGAAAACAGAGAAGCTTAACAGCTTTGGTGCAAAGCTGCCAGAAGTTTGACTGACAGGTGAAAGCTGCTCAAGAGACCTGCCATTTTGATAAGGACAAATGAAGATACTTTAGGATTTGAAGTGTAGGTAATTTCTCAAATGTTGCTTTTATAGAGCTGGGCTGGTTGAGACAAACATGCAGTCCTGGGGGGGATGACGATGCCATATTTTATGAGTCAGATTTTGCCCTCAGAAATAGTTTGGTAGACAATCATAAGCCAAATGTAAAAAGTATGACTAGATACTAAATTTCAGGCCAAAGAGGAAAAAAATATAGGAACTGCAAGCTGTGGATAAAGTTTTGCAAATCTCAATACTCAAGAAAGGTAACTAACACATCAGACAGTGAGGATTCTGACAGAGTCCACTAGACAATTAGGCAGAGCAAATAATTAAACATTGGTCTTAAATCACATTACAGTATTTTCCTCTAGTTATGGTGACATTTGTTTAATACACTTAAGTTTTTCCTCACAAACTTAGGAAACTATTACCAGTTTCCACCAGGGAATCTGTTTCAGCATATGCTTTTGTAATAAGTAATTTTATTTGTAGTTCTTGCTCCTTAGTTTTTCTATTGGTGTATATATTAATAATGTATCAAGAAGTAATTTGGTGCTCAAGAAGTAATTCCAGTTTAAAAAAACAGATCAGCAACAGAAATACTATAATTTTATTGAAATAGTTGTACTAGAGTATTGTGTGCTTCACTATGAATCAGCTCAATTTCACTATCAAGTCTGTATAAACTAGTAAGATATCACCTATTCTCTCAAGTCTACCCTCATATTTGTAGTTGTTTCCTACACAGAGCCATCAGATTTCTGGCATGGAAGTCTCTAATACCCTTCCCAACCATTTGGTAACATACCAAGTTCTGTTTTCCATGGTGAAATCCTGAAGGGGGAACACCCGGTAGTTAAAAACTGCAAGTTCAGCAATGAGATGTAATGTCAGAGGTACCGTATAATGAGATGTCCAAAGTGAGTATTTTAGTACTTAAAGTTTTGCTGAAATTTCAGATGTGATTCTGTGGATGCTTCACTCTCAGAAAAGATGTGGACCAGAGCTGGACAGAGTTCAGAAACAAAGAAATGGACAGATAGAGGTTTAAAAAAATCATATCCTATGAGTTGAAGACAGTGGTGATGTTTAGTCTAGAGAAAAGAAGACTGAGGAGAGGCATGATAACACTGTTTGTTAAAATATTTTAAACGACACTTCAAGGAGGAAGGGAATGGATTATATTCCAGGGGAAAAAAGCACAAGAAGCAATGTTCTTAAATTGTGGTAAAGGAGACTTGTTAAATTTTAGGGGAACATAAGCTGTTTAATATTAAAAATACCAAGGAATGGAGGATCTCAACAGTAGATGTGAGAGGTGATGGAAGCCCATTATTACGATGCTGTAATAAATGACTATACCTACGTTCTGCTGTGTAAATATCCAAAGTATGCCTGGAAGGATTTAGCTCTGTTTTTAGGAGCTGTGGTGAGCTGCATAGTCTCTTAAGGATAATAGAGGGTAACCATTCTTCCACCATGACATAAACAGAACTAATGAGAATAAGGCAGAAGCTGTTGCTCATCCCATGTAGGTGGTTTCAGTCACTCAGGGCATTACACCTGGGTTTTTGATAATGCAGAATGGGGGGCTCTAGGGCTTTGAAAGAAGGCATCTGAAGGCAGGCGTGTGTTCCAGGTATGTGTCTGCTCTGTGGGTGCTGCTGCTTAGATGCTGCTGTTCAGTACAGAAATGACTTTGCCTTGAATCTTTCAGGGTGGTTTCTGCACCTAAACTTTTGTCTTTTTTTCTGTTCTCCAAGTGTTCTGTGTGCTAATGCCAGAGCACCTGACTCCCACGAACTGGAGAACCCTGTTCTGTTTATGTATATTTCCCTCCTTGCCTTTCAGCTTTCACTGACATTCTCTGGGCAGCAAAGGCTGCTTGGGCCAAGTCCACTCCTTTCCAGGATCCAGTTCTCCTAACCAGCATATCATGCCATAGATGTTTCTTTTGAAGCAAGACACTTTCAGATCTTGATGTTGTTTTTCTGCTTAAGGTCTATTTACAGTCCAGACAGTTCTTATGCCCCGTTGTTCGCAGAGTTGCTCTTTGTAAACTGTCACTTTCTGCCTTCCTCAAGAACTATCCTGAAATCCATATGCATGGAATGGCAGCCAGAGTTTGGTGGAACTGATTTAAGATGTGAGCTTATCTGCCTCATTAAGTAACCAGAAGAAGCTGGCTGCAACTTTCCTTTAAAAAGCTCACTCATACCAACAGCAGAAGATTAGGGTATAAATAATCCATTTGGCAGAGTTAATACAAAAATACCTCTCTGTTGCTCAGCACTTGTTTTTCATCCATTTTCTTAGTTACACTGCCTCAGTGCCTCTGGCACCCACTATGCAGTTTCTATTTTGGGCAGCTCCCCGAGTGATAGCTCTCAGGGACCACGGGGCTTTCTCTTAAAAGTGGAGTTTTTCCTGGCATGTCGGTGGCATGGTGGGGGAATGGAGACCCCGCTCACCAGCTGCACTTTGAAATCACACACATCTATCAAAGCAGGTCTAAGCAGATAAGTCTATTTGTGCATCCCCAGCTCTCCTCCTTCCCTGGGAGTGCCTCTGGCTGCCGGGGACCCTCAGTCACCCCTCAGGCGCTGTGCACTCCCGGCAGTTTTGTTGTCTAAGCCCCGGGGATCAGAAGCTTTCCTTCTTTTCCTCCCCGCAGCCCGCGTTCCCGGAGCTGCCCCGGCCATCCGGCCGCATGACTCATGGCTTTTAGACCCAATGAGGGGCCGAGACAAAGGAGCCATTCTTCAGCTCAGACTGCCAGCCGCTACAAAAGCTGTGAGATAGCATCTCTCTCTCCCTCCCTCCTGGAGACCCAGGCCCTCATTCGGCGCATGAGCCTCTGCAGAGCTGCCATTGTGTCCTGCTGCTCCGCCGCTGCCCTTCTTCGGCACCTCCGGCCTCTTGGTTTCCTGTGCATGCCCAGGTTGTTTGTCCCAGCTGCGAGGTGTCCCCTCCCAGCCATCGTTCGCTCCCTCGCTTGGCGAGATGCTTTTCTGTTCTCAGCTGCAGCTTTGCCACCGCTGCTTGTAACTCGGGGAACAGAGCCCAGGGCAGTAAAAGGCTGCTGAAACAGGACAGGAGCCCTGGCTGTCTCCTCCCCGTCCTTGGCCCTACTGCACCCCGCATTGCCAGCCAGGGAAACTCTATTGTTCTGAACAGAACCATGCTACATTGCCTAAGCATTCATCAAATGCAAGAAGTGTCTTACTTCTGCCTATTTACTGGGCTCTCCATGAGCTATTTATTAAAATATAGTTGTACCTATTTTTTTCCAGTGGGTTAAATCTCTCACTGCACCGTCCTTGTGCTGTGTTGGAAAATAATTCTTGTTTTGTTTTCTACAACCCCAGTTACAGGGATAGTTGTTAGTGGAAGACTTAGAAGATATTCTGGGTTTGTGCCTGGAAAATCCGGGTAGAAAAACAGGTAAGTCTGTGGTGTCAGGGCTATCATATATCAAAACCAATGTATTCAGACTTTGCATCATGCATTTTGGGCTGATCAGAATGCTGTTCTCCCAGGTGAACTTTAAATCACAGTCGGCTTGCTGTATTCCAGGTCTGAGCTGTTGCTCCAAGTGAGCTGCCTGCTATCCTGGCAAAAATACTGAGCTAAAAAGGAGACACGAAAGAGGAAAGCCATGAGTCAGTTGTAGATGTGGCGGGGGGGAGGTCCTGGTAGAAGAGTAAAAGACATCATCTCTTTTGCTCATATTTTTGCATGAGGTGGAGGTAATCTAACAGTTTAAGGCAGGGAAGATACTGGAGGAACCAGGCCAGGCATAGCCAAGTCAAGTGACACCTCAGCATGCAGTGCCAGGCTTCCAGCTGTGAAGAAACTGTGTTGATTCTCATCCCAGTGGTATAAATGTATGTTTTGTCAAGGCTGAAAGGAAGCTTCTCATCCTTTGTTGGCACTTAGTGCTATAAAAGCATCAGAGTTAAGCAGGCAGAGACCAGTGGAAGCTAAGTGGAACCTTCAAAAGCAATAGGGAATGCACTGTGAGCAGGACAGGGTGACACCCCCAGGCCCGATGGGAAGCCAGCAAAATCTGGAAAGACTCTAGCTTCAGTGTTTGCATGGGTGTCTCTCTGACAACCTTGGCAGGACAGCCCAGTCCCAGAGAGCCGGGTGGGTGAGATGTTTTTTAGCAGCTGTGAACCTGGTTATTGTGTGCACTGGGCCACTCCTTCTCTTTGCTATTGTTTCACTTTTCCGGCTTTGTTCCTTTTAACTTTTCCATCTGATCAGGCCCAATAGCAGTTAATACTACTGTAAACAACCACTTAAGACAGCTCCATTTGCTTTAGAAATAATCATGTTTTCCAGTTGAGAAAAAACTGCATTGAATGAAACCTGCCCAGGCTCTTCAGCAGGTGCTGGTGACCTTACAACACTGCACTGGGGCAGCTATCCAGTCAATCCCTGCATTCCATAGATTAGAGCACTTCTCTTTTGCAAGATTTCCACTGTGGTGCCAGCACTCGCTCTATGAGCGTTGTGTTATCTCTAATTACATTTACTACAGTGTATGCCAGTAAAAATAATTTGCCAGAGTCAGGCATGAGCATGAAGTATAATTGAGGTGTATGTATGTACAAGTACTTTGTGCATTGTAACTACTCAAGATATATTATATATACTGATGTCCTATGTGGATAAGTATTTCTTATGGATAGTTCATTCAGCTCCAAGAGGAAGTAGGATTATCATTCTACTTTAGGAGTTTTTAGATTTAGGAATAATGCTCCATAAAATTCTGTGTGTGTGTCCTGTCAGTGAATTCCCCTTCCCTGACTGAAAATGCACCTCTCTCTAATAGATCTCCTGTCTCTTTTGCATTTTCACTCAGTTACCAAGAAATTTACCAAATCTAAAGCATTAGCTGCAAATAGACTGTTGCTGGTTGTAGAAGAAGTCCTGCAGGAGAGCCCTGCTATCTTCCATCCCCCAACCACAATCCTGCCTCTTTGCTGTTCAGCAGTTCTCTTGCATGATTATTTTCTTCATTTTCACTGTCTGCAGCTGAGTATTTACAGTACAATCAGCTGCCAATATCTTGGTGAAAAACACAGCAAAATCTTTTCTGTTTCTGGGAATTTCTACTTTTGCTCAGGCTACTCTGTCCTGAATTCCCAGGGATATAATCAGGAATAATTTCATTGTGTTTTCCTTACAGCCTGTTTAATGGTGTCAGAGGAGTTCTCCAGTGCACTCATTATGTTATCTAGGTGCTCACTGATACATACCTTCATGCAGCTCATAGCTCTTTGCTTAATTTACAATTTAAACCACTGAATTTTGCCAGTATTTGCCAGGAAAGATCCCCTGCAAGGTTCAAATTTCTGTCCATAATGTGTGCATTGTTCTCAGTGTATGCTCCTCAATATTTCAGCCCCAGCTCGTGAACTAACTGCTTAAAACCAGCACTAGAAACACAGCAGTTGTGACCCTTGGGATGTGGGCATCTGTTCTGCTCTCCTGCCAGGGCAAACTCCACTGCTGGAATTGCTCTGTGGCACAGGTATTGCCAGCTCAGTATAAAGTGTGAGCAGATGCTGGAGGCAAATGCAGCTGCTTCTGTACCCTTGCTGATTCCAAACTATTTTGTGGTTACCCTTTGTTCTACCTTCTGCCTTGTTGTCATTATAAAAATCAGCAGGAGAGCTCATTTCCAGGAGGATACCCCAACCATATAATGAAGAGAGTGAGTTTTTTGCAAGCTATAAAACCCATGTGCACTCTTTAGTGATCTTTTACAGCTCTTGTGATTTAGACCAAAGACTTTTAGACAAGATGTATTTTATTCTCAGCAGTCTTTCTGCAGTCAGTCTGTTCTTACAAGGAAGGTTATTATCAGTAGCTTTCCATGAAAAATCAATGTAAACTAGATGTATCTTCTATTCAAATTATACTAAAGAGAATTGCCCAAAATCCATTAAGAGATTCATTAAAATATTTTCCTTTTTAAATTTGGCTTCCAGCTTAGAACAGCCTTCAAACTATTCCATTAGTGCTGCTGACTCCCCTTTCTGTTAAGCTAAAAGCTGAGATAACGTGTGCTCACAGCAAATGAATGATGCAAGATGATCAGTATGCTAGTACAGCTGTGCTGGAGATTTGCAATTGCATTTAAACCATTGGTAAATTTACACAAGCATTTCAGAGAGTGGACTAACTGGTTTCGAGGCAGAGCAAAGTACCCTCCTCCTCTTGATAAAGATGTCATTAGTTCTGGGAAGAAGGGGAGTAGTACCACAGAATTATTTACACAGCAAGCACTATTTGTTTTAAGGCATGAGCTCTGATGTGAAAGTAGTCTCAGAGATTCTAAAAACTTATTTCTGACTAAAATAAACAAATAAGTAAGGTCTTGTAAACCAAACGAAGAAGTACGGAACCCTTCCAATGTTTTTATGAAGTCATTTGTTGAGACAGCTCAGTGAGGAGGACATTAAAGGAGGAATATTTAGTAAATATTTTGCTGCCCTCTGCTGGACAAGCAACAGCATGTCCCCAGCAAGCACGGTGCCGTGGGACCGTTCTGCTTCAGATGCATTTTGGTTATATGTTCTACCTCCAGTGAGCATTGCAGGGCTTTGATTTTTGAAGCTAAATTTGCATGGTTTTGATTTTAAACTGAAAACTATTGAAGATCTGTCTGATGGAGCAGTGAACCATCTGCTGCCTGTGAAGCTGTGGACTAGAAATTGTTGCACATTCAGGCTATAGAGGGATTTACTCTTTCTACCCTAATCAGAAGAGCAATACAGGACTGGGGGTTTGTGAATAGGTACCTGGAAAGAGGAATGATTTACTCCTTTCCATATTCCTGAAATATTTTCATCTATGAATATGAGATATCTGCAGGCATCTATGCCTGTGGATGGATTTTGTGCTTAGTCATTGTATATGACTTCTGTGGTCTATAGCAATGATGTCATAATGACCTTGCCATTAATTCATTAGCAATTTTGTACCTGCTGTAGTCCTTGGCAGAGGACTAACATCAGTATTGTATCTAGAAACATTTATTATTAAAATACTTTCTAGTTTGAGTAATGTTTGAGATGATAGCCTGAAAGCATCACTTTATCAAACTACGAGGCTGAGGCTGAAGGGCAAAACATTCTCGTGAAAGTAGAGAAAGGACAGCTTAGAAGGGAAGGGGATTTTCAAAAAACCCCAAAGAAGTGCCAGACCTGCATGGACAGGGGTCAGAATTTGTTCCTAAGAAGGCTGGAAGAAATATTCGCTGTGTACCTATAGTTGGGAAATTTCCTGTGTAAGGGACACTTTTGATGACCATAGGCTTGATACATGACATGGTAGAATCTTTCATTTGGAGCTCATTAAGTTTCCATTTGTGTATTGCAGAGCATATATTGAGCTGACCCACTCTGGCAAGGGACAATTGTTGGTTTTAACTAAGAATATTTTCACCACTGATTTTGTTCTGACATTTTCGTATGAAACAGAGGAAGTAGAAACAAGAACAAGAACCTTTAATCTGTTTGTTTTCAGTCCAAGAAACTAGGCATGATTCATATCAGACTATAAAAGTGAACCACATGATAATCAAACCCTGAACAGCCTGAAACCTGGTGGTAGCTGTTTGTATGAGGATGGCCACATTTGGGTTTTTTTTAGTATTTATGTAATTGCAGTTTCTGTCTCAGTATTATAATTGAAAGGATTATAACAGAACAGATTTTAGCTCCAGTCTTAGTTTGAAAGCTACTTAATAGCTACTGTGCTAGATTTATTTTATCCTAGTTGATAATCAGGCTGCTGTTCTCCTGGTTCAAGTTTTACCTTACTATTGCTCCAAATGTCAAAGATCTGTTTTGTTTTTTGTTTTGTATTTGTAATGTTGCTTTCCTATATTGCAGAAGTTCTACCCATCACAGTGTATCCATACCAGATGGCTGTTCTTTGTGACTACCCCTGACACACAGCATTTGGTTAACTGTGTTAGAGGAATTCTTGCATTTGATTGCTCTCCCTTTTCTTCATAACAACAGGTGATTTTATTCAGCATAGGGAATTTTATTCAACAAAAAGGAACAACTGTTTAAACTCCAGTTCATATAAGATTTTTTTATGTTGTATTATAGAAATATTAAAAGCAAATTTTTTCCCCAAGGTATCAAGTACAAAATGTTCAGGCTGTCTTTTAAGGTAAATATACACATACTTTAGCAAAAATGGCTTTTTAATAATTACGAGATTTGCTTTGACATTTTGATTTTTACTTTCTAAAAATAAAGAGTAAAAATCCTCCTGGCTGGTTCTTATGGTGAAAATGACAAGAAATAAAACTGTTCAATATCATGCCTTCCTACTTAGAAAAATATTATCCATGTCTGGATAACTAAATTCAGGAAACAGGAAGGAGAAAATAATCAAAACCATGTGAAAAAAATAAGGCAGCTACAATAATCACCTAGTGAAAGTCTAGAGTAAGAAAGAAGAGCAGAAAGCTGACTTTTTAGAACAAACTTTCACAGTAAACTCTAAGTGTTACATTCAATATCTAAATTCACTTCTCAGCAAAACAGGGTTAAATTATACTACATCCCAAAGGTTTTTAATACATGTTGGTTGAAATTCTATTATTTTTCCAACAAACGTGAGGAGGTAATATATTAATGTTCTACCTATGGAAGATGCTACGTGCTGCCTTCGTATAGTAGAGGATTCTTCAATCTAAATTTCAAAAGAATTATAGTGTTTATTTCTAGACCATGGTTTTATATATTTAAAGTGTAGCACTTAAATTTTTATATTTAAGTGTAGCACTTAAAATCTTTTGTTCTGTGTAGATGTAGAGTATGTTTAAACAGAGATTCAGAGCAGATTAAATAGTTATCAAATTTTTTTTTTAATGTTCAGACATAGGGTTTTTTGTATAAAAATTACTTCAAAGCTAATGCTTAAGAAGTTGTTTGTACTGGACTATCACTAGTAGTGATTAGAATCAACAGTAAATGTCTGAATGATAGATACATATATAATGTATCAGATCATTCATACAGTACACTTTCAGGTTGTTTTGGTTCTGCTGGTGATACTCTTCAGTACTTCATTATGCCTGTATTTAATCAATGCTGCAAGTGTGCAAACATAAAAATGGTCTCTCTTACTCCTTTCTCCTCATATCTGAAACTTCTCATTTGGAATCAGTCAAAAATACTATTTTTGTTATAATATACATGCTATGATGAAGAAAAATGGAGAAGTAACCATGCTTTTTCTTCATAGTTTTATCCATGATATTTTAAAATTGAAACAGTCCAATAAAGTCTGTTAATAATACTAAAATACAATGTTTTGTGGGTTTATGTTCTTTTTTTTTCTGAGAGAAATGAACATAAGTATTAAAAATGACCTCTTTTATTATAGCATAACCTTCCCTTTTTTTTCAATATACACTTATATTTATGTGTATTATGTATTTATATGTATTTATTTCCTTTGTTTATACACAGAATTAAAAGACGTCCTGAACTGTACCTTCATTTAGGATACAATTTAACACTAAGTTTAAAATGGTTTACTTTCCCATGAAAATGAATAGAAAACATCCAAAGAGTATGCTATTTTATAAAGTAACCCACAAGTTTGTTTCTAAATTGATGGGTGGGCCTTTCAGTGTATTCTGAAATCATTAATCTCCTTTAGTTGGTGTAACATGTTGTATATCAGTACAGAAACACTGGTACTGAGCTCTATGCATGGCTCCAAGATTTCCACAGCCATTTCAGTGCTGTCACAGGCCACGGTCTGCAGGGAGACACTGCAGCTATGCTTACACAACTGAAGCCCACACATAAATTAAGTGGATGCAATTGTGTTTCATGCAGCTGGATAAGAAACACATTTCCTGACAAAACACTCCCTTTTAATATCTAATTACCTATGGAATGAGCAACTCTGAACAGCAGATATTTTTTTCCCAGGGCAAGAAGTCATTGTTAGAGCTGGGGAAGGAAATGTCTCATACCTTCCGACTAGTCTATTGGTTTGAAAGTGCATTTACTGTAGAATGCACCAGGTAGCCAAAAGAAGGAAATTAATTAAAATTACATTGAGCTTTCTTAAGGGAGATATCAAGTAATCACTGTAGGGGCAGATTCAGATGTGGGGAGCTGGGACTGTTCTCCTGTCCAAACCATCCTAAACCTCTGGTTTTAGTAGGTAATGAGGAAGCAGGTCCATAATTTTGTTTTTGTTTGACTTCCTCTGAGGCAGTCAACAAGCTCTTGGGAATCACCAGTACCAGAGCTGTGCATGCCCTTGAGACTTTCTTGGAAGGAAGATGAGCGTCTTCATTCCTTTGAGTTGCAAAACCTGGCAGTATTAAAATATAGTCCAATAAATAACCAAACCAGATACATTTTCTATTGGCAGCACTCACAAGTTTCTTGATAAGTATCTGCCTCTAAATAAAAATTTCATCCCCAAAGTCAAACAGATGGGCAGAAAACTCTACCATGGACAAATTTGTAAGGATCCACCCCAAGCAAATGTAAAAAAAAAAATAAAAAAATTCCAGACTGCAATGTTCAAACTTCTTCAGGGATTCAAATTGTCTGGGGCAAGTGAGATGGATGCAGTTAAAAAATTCAGCTCATGAAATGTAGCCCACTACAGAAATCCTGACACGAATCACAGGAAAAGCTCTATGTAAGTTATAAATAAAGCTCTCTGTGATCCATTTTAGGGGACAAGACACTACTAAACAAACAGATCATCGGATTAATTGCAATCAATACACATAAAAGCACCTTGAGATCACTCACTTTGGATGTGCTGGAAGACAACCCACCTCAAAGGATCAGGTAAGAGGGCAACTGGCTCTTGGTAGTCTCATCTGCTGTGCAGCTGCCAGAGCAGTGCTGAGTGTTGCAGGGAGAGTGGCCCTGGTGTCTTCAACAGAGGTTTGTCAAAGAATAAAAATTAAAATAGTGACCTTTTGTTCTTTCAAATTACCAGACTTATGGGTAATTAGTCTCAGGAAGCCTGATGCAGCCAAATCCTTTAACTACTCATCTTAAAATGTCTCTCTTGATGTGGATATCTCTGCTGCATTAGAGGACCGTGAAAATAGCCATGTGAGAAACCTTGGAAATGAGATTTATTCAATGGATCTTTTCTCTGTTTGTCAGCAGGCATACTTTTAGTGCCCTTACATATATTTTTCTTACAGTGTGGCTTATCCCAAAGGCTTCCCATCCAAGTATTCCATCATTGCAGCCTTTCGAGTTTGTGAAAGGCAGTCCATGGCTTGGGTGGAATTTACAGCAAGTCCGTAGTTCTGGCAGCAAACACCATGTTGTCATTCATGTCCTGACAGGAAGGCAATCTCTGTGTCTCTTCTATGCCACACCAGATCAAACACTCATGATTAGGACTGTAAAGAGTGCAAGCAAAGATTTTAATGGCCCTTAGCACAAGATGGCATTGACCAAGGAGGGAAATAATCCAAAATTATTTCTTGACTGTTAGAAGGCCCATTCTATCCCTCAGAGTAAGGAGAACACTTGAAGATATGAATATATCTTGCCATGAAGCCATCAGCTGACAAGTCCTCTTTTGGTTGGCGGATCAGCCAGGTGGGTCACTATTTTCTTCCTCCTGGTACCCAAAGGTATGTGATGCTGACTGGCTCCCTGATGGGACTCACAAGTGAGTTATTTTTCTGAGAGTTTAATCACCTTTTTTTCCTAGTACACCCTTTTCCACCCTTGTGCAATCTCTTAAATAATGTCTTCTTTTCATTACATTCAGTATTCTTTTATTTTTATTTTAGTGGGACTTTTTGTTTGTTTTTTAAGTCTGCCAAAAGCAGCCACTTTTACTGAGGATTTTTAACAATCTTCAGGCAGATTCCCACCCCACCCCACCCCTATCACCCATTTATTGATCTTATAGAAATAGGGGAAGATATTCCTGATTTTTACTAGAATAATTGAGCTTTTAATTGTGGAAAGCTTGTTTTTCTTATAACTGAGTTACCCCTCTTAGGAGGTCTTTACAACTAGTCAGTGTTTTTCTTGGAAATGGAATTAGGTATTATTTATCCAGCTGCTCCCTCTAGTGGTGACCTTAGGGATCAAAACCGAAGGAAGTTTTCATGCTTGTGAGCTTAATATCCAAAGGCCACAAAATCCTGTGCATTGATGGCACCCTTTTTTTCTGTAAATGCAGTGTGGCAGTTACTAAGTCCTCTATTTGTGAAAGAGTTTACTGTATTAATTTTAACATTTTTTGTGGATACTAAATGGAAGAAATTAAGAGGGAAGAAAAGCAATTGGAAGAAAATTATGTAGTATACTTTGAATTAAAAGTGTTGTTCCTCATAAAGCTGCAGACAGTGAGTATTTGACCTAAAACTTCCAATTGAAAAAGAAAATTATTTTATTGTTGAAATCAGTAGAGATGTAATTGCCTCCTAATCCGTATTCAATTAGAAGACTGTGGTTTCTTCACAGGACCTGAAATCTTGCTTGAAGCGGGGAACCTACTGGATACTGGATGTAGAGATGAGTTTAACCAGTAGAGCAGTGTCTGGGCCTGTGTGGAAGGAGAGGCTTCACCAGGCTGATGGGCACGGTGGCTGCAGTGCTTGCATGGTCACAAGCTGTGTCCTGGAGCAGAACGTGCCTCTGAGATACTATTAAAGAAATTTGAAATTCACTGTAATGCAGATAAAGCCTGCTTGGAAGGCTGCCAGAAACTTCCCGATACAGCCAGGCTGTGCTCTCTTCCCAGCAATGCAGGCTTCCTCTTATGATTGCTTTTCCTGGTGATTATTTAATATTAGCTTGCCAGCTCTCCCTAATTCTCTGTGATTGTCTGAGAACATGCAGCTCTTTTTACTGACTGCGCAGCTGAAATGAATTTATAAACAGAGCAAGTTTTAGTCTCAGTATATGAAGCAAGAACATTTGGAAACTGATTTTTTCTTTTGTCAAAATGAAGAGACTGATGCTCATAGTGAGTTCTGCCTGTGGAGGGGGCTTAGCAAGGGGTCAGAGTTTATGAATGGATCAGAGTTGCTGTGCCTGTGAGCCAGCCTGGTTCTGTGTAGGTCAGCTCCTGAGGGGTGCATGGGTGCCCTGCTTGATGTGGGAATTGCAGGAGCCCCAAAACATTTATGTGATTGCACTTGCAGTGTCTGCCAAGGGACAGCTCTGCTAGGAGAATTTACAGCTTTTCTAATGTACTCTGAGAAGAAGCAGCTTTGCAGTTCCCCACACAGCAAAAACAAAACCAAAGCCAGAACCAAGTGCTGCTCCTGAGAGCTGCTTGCTGCAATCCCAGCTGGTTGCCTGCACTTGGCACAGACAGATGCTGTCTCTCTCCACCTCCCTCTGCCTCCTCCCTGTCTGCACAGGCTTTGTCTTTGAAATCTTCTTCCCAGATGCAGGGGAAGAAAAAGCCTGCCAGCTCTCCAGTGCTTGTTCCTCCCCAGCTTGCAGAGTCACTGAAACTCATTTGCCAGCAAATTTGCCTTTGGATGGAAATCAGAACTCGGAAAATAAATAATGCCTCTTCATTGCCAGCATGGAGAGAGTGCTGAACTTGGTGTCACTGGAAACCCATGAAGCCAGTGTGTCAGCAGCATTCAGCAAACGCATGGAGCTCCAGGCCACCAGATAACCTTTAAACACAGTGAGCTGTCCCTGACGAGCTTTCCATGTTCACATGGAAGTGCTGCTGTTTTCTTTTCATGGCCCACTTTTCTTTTAATACAACTACCAAGGGCAAAAAGGACAGTCTGAGAGAGTTATAAATATAGCACCCATATGCTTCAGATTTGATATCAAAACAAGGTACCAACCTTCTCTTACCAAGTCAGCTTTGAAGCAAATAGGGTGAGAAGCAGAGCAGCAAACCAGGGTGCAGGTGGTCAGAACAATTTTTTGATTGCCTGCACATTGTGATTCCTCAAAAATCTACAAATGTCTTCCCACACCTCTCCTCTCTGCCTATAGAAAAGCACCTGGGCTTCAGAAATCTGGCCTTGTGTAAAACTTCCTTGGCTCCTCTCAGCAGAGAGGAAGCAAGGGCCATGGCGTGTTGAGGATGGCTGTTGTGGGATTTGGGATTTTAATCACTCATTAAGAAGTCAACATACACTTATGATTCTCTGTGGGGGAAAAAAAAATAAATTCTCAAACTGAAGCATTCTGATGTCACTCTGAGCAAGCTGTCATCCTAGCAGCCAGAACTAAAAGTACATGGAGGAAATGGAGAGGTTTTAATCACTGCTGTCATGGCAGGCTCTGCTCTGGTACCTGATCTCATCTGGGCTGTGCTCTGTCCTGCATGTGTGATGTGAAGATTTCTGAAGCTCAGCTGTCACCTTTGCCAAATGCTGTAGGCAGCACTAGAAGTGCTGGTTTCTCAGCCATGAGTGTTAGAATATGTGCTGCTGTGGGAATCAGTCGTAGGGTTAGTAATGGCAGCATCTTCTCTTTGCACCTCCAGGACTGTACTGAGCTACAGGGTAAAACTACCATATCTTCTGCCTCAAGGTGTAACTAGAAGGTGAACAGAAAGTCCTGTGCTTTAAAAATATTCAACAATAATAAATACACTTAGAGATGAAAAAATGCATTTATCTATTGTTAGCAGAGTTCTAGGTGATCCAGTAAAGTATTGCATTGTGAGAGTTGTGGCACAATTGTACAATTTCTATTTTCATAGGTCTCTGATTAAATTTTCTTTTTATTTCCTTAATAAAGACAACACTTTTCTTCTTCAGGCAATAGCAGTTGTTTAAGGTGAGAAAGGTTGTAAAAGGGTACATGTTGGAGGGAATAGCATTTGCCCTCTCTTCTGTGTGCTTTAAAAAGTCTGACGTAAGTTGCTACCAAGCAAGCTAACATTAAATTTTAAGGAGAAAGTTAGTACCTTGACAAAGAGCTATGCCACTTTTTAATCAAACTTTTTTTCTGATTTTTTTATCTGTAAATGGTAAATATAAAAGCATGAGGGAGGAGAATTAACTTCTTTTATGAAAGATATTAGATGCTTCCTTTGTGTAACTCCTTTACATCCACAGAACCTCAGGCTAAGAAACATGGTCTGTATGAAGATATGGAAATTGCTTAAAGTTACATAATTGCTTGAAAAATTAGATGAGATCAGGAATATAAAATTGCTAGTTTGGTTGACAGGTTTTTAATGATGTAGTATTTTCTGTATTATGAATGCATTTCTCTTTCAAAGAGGGACAACTCTGCCTGTTGTAAATTCTCCCTGCAATACCTACGTGTGTCTCCTGCAGTTTAAGTGTATTATTGGAGTCTAAAGTTGAAATACATGTAGCATAATGTCATTATCTTCAACAGAGCCATAAAATTGTTATTACTGAAGGCAGCTGGTAGTACAAATTACTTTTTTCCCTTTGGGGAGTATCTGAAAGTCTTAAAACAGAGGACAGCCCACAGCAAATGCAGAGAAGGTTGATTTTATGACTTGTCTCCTACATGAAGGTTTTGTATTGCTCTTTCTGTCATCTTTCCATGTTCCATTGTCTAATTTCAACCAAATGTGAGTCATCTCAGAGTAAGTAGTCAAGGTCGGACAAGCTTTGGGAAATACAAATTAATAAACTCTAAAACATGAAAACCTAAACACCAAGGGTCGCTGGGGTTAGCACTCTGGTTTGAGCGAGACAAACAGAACTCAACCTCTCTTATTCTTGGCAGCAGAGGCTGGTCAGGCAGCAAAAGCCATCTATGCCCTGTCAGAGGTCTGAACCAGTTGCAGCTTGTGGCAGTTTTCCCCATGTGCCGAACTGCATAAAGGTTGGCAGAAGATATGAAAGGAAAACAAGGGCTGAATAGTCTATAGTGGGGATGTGTAAGGATCAGTGGTGATAAAGCATACTGAAACAACCTTCATTTGTTTTGCGTGAGTCTCCCTGCTACTGCAGCCATTGCCAATTATGGTTTCAAAACTAAGAAACAAATTTTAAAGTCCTATGGTAGGGAAAGTCTTGGTGTGCAAGTGGTGATACCAATGACTCAAAAGACAGCTCTCTTCTTGCGGAGTGAATACTGAATTGGTGCTGCAGGATTTCTGTAGAATGACATCTTTCTAACCATGAGCTTTTCCTGATGACTTTCAGAAATAGTTTCTGGTCACTTATGGTTTTTGAATTATCTTCTTTTTTTCTGTCACAGAAATACAGAGACTAACATTTTTCCTGTCTTTAGATACAGAGGGATGTTTCTAGGAAAGATTTCTGGCTTGCTGAATCTGAATTTAACCTTACAAAGAAATGAAACCAATCTGATACCATCATAGATATTTGCTTGTAATTTTTTTTCTTATTTTTGTAAAAGCCATATTTTAAAACAACCAAGCCGTATTTTAAAACAAATTTGAATATTTGACTATAAACATACTTTTAGCCTTAGCTGGATACCAGAAGAAGGCAGAACAGCCAAACACTGTTAACCAGATAATTACAGTGAATTTAGGGAGCATTTTGGTGAGATTTTTTGATGGAGCTGTTTCTATTTTATTTTCTTGATGTTTCCAAAGTTCCTTAACTAGAGGGACTACCTTTTCTAGAAATTCTTACAATTAGAAGCGTGTCAAAGAAAGTTCTTAGTGTAAATGTCTGCTTCTGCAGACAGCATGCGGAAGTAATGTTCCAGCAGCTGCCCCCTCTGCAGAAACTTGCTGGTGGTTTATCCAGGACACTGGGATATTCTTGTATATCCTTACACTAGGTAAGCGTACTGGAAGAGAAAAATAAGCCCATTTCACAAGTCTAAATGTAGCTGAAGCACTGACATGGAACATGAAGGACTTTTATTGATGTAATGTTTTACTTGATTTTTTTCTTATTGAGCTAAAGTTGAAGTGAATTTTCCATTTCCTTCAGCAGGAACCAAGGGTGGGTTTTTTTACCTGCAGGGAAAAAAAATTACAGATTTATTGGGTTTGAATGTCCAGGATTTGGTATTGGCAGGCTACAGAGGTCACTTCAGTGAAAAACTGACAGAAGCTCATATGACAGAGGCAGTGCCAGCTGGGTCCAAGGCTGAGCCCATCAATGACAGTGGTAGCACCTCTGGGATAATAACACAGTTATAAGGGAGAAAAACATTGGTTGGGCAACTGCAGCCAGAGAAGAGACAAATGAAAATATGTGAGACCAACAACTTTTCAGGCACCAAGGTCAGTGAAGAAGAAAGGGGAGGAGATGCAGGAAGTACTGGAGCAGAGATTCCTTCTGCAGCCCATGGTGAAGATGATGAGATCTAGAGAAATGAGACATTGGGGTTCATGAAGTGTTAAGTTTATAAGTTCAGAAACAGTTACATTTGAAAGGCTGTTTCATTCATTGTTTTCGCTGCCAGACCCTGCTGGGGAAAGGATAGCTGAGATACTGCATATTCTAGATCTATTACCCAGCTTGAGTTAAGGTCTTTCCTGATAAACCCCATAAACTTGAAGTTACTGGACAAAGGGAAACAGGGGTTTAATCCTTTCAGCTGCTAGAACACAACCCTCTGTTCTGGTCTGCTTAGCATCTCTCCCCTCAGTAAGACTATCAAGGGAGAGAGAAAGACAGAAATAACAACCATTACCAAACTTTCTTCTTGAGGATGCAAGACAAACCAAGACATTTATCTGTAAGTGACACAAGGCTGAGTTATGAGCACCAGAAGCCATGAACAGGAAGGATCAGCTAGTTCAGGAAGGTACAGGAGGCCATGGGCTTGGTAAGTGCAGAGTTTTTAAAACTGTTTTAACAAGGCAGGTGGGGATTTTTCAGAGTTATTTTTTTGAAGTATTTCATCTGTACTTTTTGAAGGTACCGCACTCATTTAGAGACTTGTATTTCTGGATCAAGCAGAAGTCAGAGAAACATCTAAGAAAAGTGTAGTCTGCCCTGAAATAGAGAGTGTGTGCTAGTGCCACCCAGCACTGAATGACATTTATTTCACTATCTTCACCTCAACTCAGAAATCCTGCAATTTCTTTCACTTTGGAGGCCAGATTTACAAATTATTTGAACTGACTGCTATGATGATTTGCTGAAGAAAAAATGATGAGAGCAATATGCATTTATACTTTAACAGTTGTCTTAACATCTCCATTTTCCCCATCTTAGTGAAGAAAATTCAGTCCATAGACTGGCCTCTGCCTGAATGTGCAATGGGTGGATAAAAGTGAGACTATGAGCTTGCTTCTTAGTCCTATTCCTGTAAACACTAAATTGTTCATACCACAGCTGTTATGGCTAGTCACACATAAAGACTTGCTGAGCTGAAGATTTCAGAGCTTGACCTTGCTCAGAGTATTTTGTAATGCCTTCTCTTTTTAAATCTGGGAGTTTTTTTTGTGGTAGAAGATAACCTTACAGCTAGGACTTTTCCACTGATTTATATGAGATTTAGTAGGTTCCAGGAAGCCTTTTAGATGGAAGATGACTTTGATATCAATCTTAATACAAAATGTTCTTCATAAGAATATTTTCCATGTTGGAAAGTAAATTTTCTAATATCAGGAAATGTCCTATTCAAGACTGATTGTATTTATTATACCACATCTTTTCTTCCATTAGTCATACAAAGCACATAATAGATAATGCTGTCTTAGGCACAGCTTTTATGTCTGTTTTTGAGTTCAGTGTGTGGCTTTAGGTGTTCTTATTTCATGATATTTGAGCTGCTGTTAGAAAAAAAAATAATTTGTTTTCCTAAGGGTTTTTAACAGGCAGCGATTACTGGAGTGTCTTCTCTGGTTTCTGATGAGCTAGTTTGATTTCACAATACCTTGTATGCCAAAGGAGTGTTTTTATCTCTCTTTCAAAGCTGTAAAACTGCAGAAAAAGGAACCAAGTTGGGAGTGGGGAGAGAAGGCACTACTACAATATTAGAAAACACATCAAAGCCCCTGAAAATTTATGTTCCACCATATTCCTTCCCACTAAGACCTTGATATTAGCTACCTGCTCATAATCACATAGAGAACAGATTCTGGGACATCTCTTGAAACAAACACAAAGGAGAGTTTTCATATGGAATATCCACTGGGTGGCAGAAGTAGATCAGAAAAAATGTACTCAAACATAGGAGGGACATACAAGTCTAGCCAGTAAACTATTTTGTAGCAGCACTATATCAATCTGACACCTGAGCTGGATGTGTTTGAGAATAATACCTTATGAGATAATATATTAGAGGGATTTTTTTAAACTCTCTTCCTCTTTCTATGTAAGAAGAAGTAGATTTCTGGATGTGCACATTCTCATCCCTTCTTTCTGTTTTCCTCACCAGCTACAGAGACAGCATTTTTAAGAGCAGAAGAGGGCCTGGATTGCCCTGCCTTATGATTTTTTTCTTTCCACTCCTTTTGATGGAAGATGCTGTTGCTGCAGCTGGAGGCTCTGCTGTTCTGCTCCCTCCCTGAGCAGAACTTGCTGCTTTGGAAAAATTACAGAGGGAGGTGTCTTAAACTCTGTCTACTCCGGTGTTGCCATAGCTAAAGGCAATTGTTAGTATTGATACAATGAAGATCCCTTCCAAAAGTTCTTGTGCCCAGGTGATCCAGGTCCTTCAGCTGATCACTTTTACCAGTAGCTCTCCCTTTGTCTGACCTGGGTTTGTAACTCAAACCAGATTTGCCAGATTAAGAGAGGAGCTGAACCCATTGTAAAATAGTGGGCAACTAGTTAAGAGATGCAGAGGGAAGCTGATAAATGTAATAGTGAGTAACAACCCCCACCCCGCTATTGTTAGTACCTGACAAGCTTTAAGCGAGCACAGTGAAAATGAAGGTAAAAGGGCAGGAGTTACGGACCAGTTGACTTGGAAAGCAATTAAGAATCAAGAGGTAAGGTTCATCCTTGAACATTTTTATGATAAAACTAAATTTAAAACACAGTCTACATGTTCCTGTCATATGTAATTCTGTTAGAAGCAAAGCTCACATTGTGATCCAGCACGCTTCCCATGGGTGTGTGTGCGCCCTGTTGCGGCAACTGAACATCCTTCATCTGGCCACTGGAAAGCCCCCAAATCCTAAGTGATTTAAGAGATCCTGAATATAATGCTTTATAAGAATATAATATAAGGGTTTGTAAGAATATAGTATTTTGGTTCACCTCCTGTTTTGTTTTGGTGTTTTGTGGTTTGTGGGGTTTTTTTGTTGTTGTTGTTTGGTTGTTTGTTTTGTTTTTAGTGCATCCTCTACAATATCTGTGAGAAAGAAATATAACTAGAGTTGTCATGGTATAGGATGTTTTTACAGAGAATTTGGCCTTGTCACCAGAATTTGTCTTTTACATCTGCCTGTTTCACTGCCCACAAAACACTCCTGCTTCAAAACTCTCTCTATTCCCCCTTCTCTGCTCTTTGTGGAGCTCCTGCTTTCTTGCACTGCCTGGGCAGGAGAATGATGCAGTAACCAGCATGGTTAGTCTCCATGAATACTTTTGCCCTATTAAATTCAGGGCTCAAAAAGGTTTTTATTACGTGTTTTATTATTGTGAGGCTGTGAGACTGTGGCTCTTAGAAAGACGTGCTGCCTGGCAGGTGGGCACAGCACGGGGTGGGACAAGTTGAGCTCAGCATCTGGAGGATTATGTCTAACTGCATGTAGGGCCATTGACCTGGAGTGCTTTTAATTTCCAAGGGTAGTTCCCAATAGCGTATTTCTAGCATTCTTTCTTTAGAAGACCACGAATGCCAAGTTGTAATAACTAAAATGAGGCCAGCTATATCAGGCCCAAGCTATTTGACAGCACACTTTGCAATCTCTGGAATGAATTGGATGAAAGAAACTGTTGAATCTTGTTTTGGGAAGATCTATTCCCCTTTTTAAAACTAATTATGACAATATTATTCCACTTTGAACTCTACTGTGTAACACTACTGTTATATGCACACAACATAATGACAATTTTCATGTGTTTTCTGACCCACACGGTAGTGATTTTTAGATAAAACTGCTTATAGCTATATCGCATCTAATATTTGAGTAAAAATATGAAGATATGATTCCACTGAATATGCATAGTTAACTACAAAAAAAAATTCTGTATTCTATACAAATCTACACAACTTGTGTAATGTGTATTTGAAAATCAGCAGGAATTTGTAAACAAAAGTTAGCATTTTGTAAACAGGTGTCATACATACAAATAATGTGTTTGCTATGTTGAGTTTTTTTCACTGAGTATCAACAATCCTGGTACACAGCAGCAAGAGTGGTAGGGGAAAGAAGGATGTTCTCCAATAGTCTATATTTTTATGCCAGATGTAAGAAAGTTTGTCTGTTGGGCACACATTATTCAGGTCCAAATTTACTGTCAGAAACAAATTCTTCCAGCTAGGCTCAGTTCTGGGAGTTGTGGCATTGTGAAATCACAGTATTTTTTTTAAAAAAAATCATCTAAATATTTCCTGAATATCACTTAAGAAATTCCAAGTTTTGAAATCTGAATGAAAATTGTAATGTTATTAAAACATCTCAGAAAACTAACCCTAATCAGGTCTTGTCAATATTTAATGTTGATGATGTGTAAAATGCTTAGCATAAAATTTACTTGAAGAAAAAGGAGCATACCAATTTCACAGTCTTAAAAATACAGAAAAAGCCCCTGAAGACATTAAATATACAAGAAGAGAGCTCTGCTATTGTAGTTTGCTTAGTTGCTTTTTTTTTCAGTTCTAAACATATAGCTGAGGTTACTTAGATTTAATTTTCCTTATTACAGAAAGCAAGGGTAAAAAAATAAATGTATTTCACCATGTGTTATTTAAATACAGTATGGCATTCTAAGGCACTCTACACTCAGCTGCTGGGATGGAAATATTTTTATTCATGGAACACATAGGATAATCTTTATTATCCTCTGTACTATTTTTCTTTTTTTCTCCGCTTACTATTTAAATGAATAGCAGAAACTTAAGGCAAAGTTTAGCTAAACTTAAATTGTCATTAATTTATACAAAAATTGAACCAAGTACTCATGGGCTACTGTTATCAGCCCAGGAGAAATTATGTGCTTAGGGACATTGTATGATGCTGACATGAGCTTTGGACATGCAGCAGCTTACAAAAGTGCTTCTAGTAACTTGAGTGTATACATTTTCCAAGGCAACAGTCCAGATTTTCCGAATAAAAGATGCTGAGTGGAAGGACATACTGGAATTGGAGAAAAAAGCCAGGGTGTGGGAAATGTGAACTCACAGAGCAGTTGAGTAATGCCAGCTGGTCCCTGTTCCATTCCCCACTGACCTTTCTGTAAATGAACCCTGGCATGACTCACGCTGCAGTCCCACCTCCACACCTTGTCTGCCCTCCCTCCCTTTGGGGCAGCTGAGAGCTTGCAATGGCAGTGACCTTCATTTGGCTCATTCATAACAGCAATTTGGTGTTTGGGCTTGGGATTTTTTCAGCTCCTATGCACAAAATTCCTTTCTTTTCCTTGGGTTAAGGTAGAATTCAGTGTAATGTGATGTAAAACTGTGCCCTTTCAAAAAGAAGCTAATTTTTGCTTTTTTCTATGAGGTTCATCTTAACACTTCTTTTTTAAAATTTCTTCAACTGAGTATTGTCTTCTCAACTACCAGCCTTTTAATTATTTGATGGTAGTTTAATAAGGTACATGTATTACCAAGGAAAACCAGCTCAGTATCACACAACAACATGATCTACCATATTTTTCTCATATGTCAAAGGGCAATAAAGAATGATGATTGCAAGAATATTATCTATTTATCCTTAAGGAAGGTACTAGTCTTGCTTCACTTCCTAGGTTTCCAGAAATCAAGTTCCCAAAGACACTGGGATCAGATTTTATGTCAGAGACACAATTTTATTGCACCAGTTTATTGCTGAACCTTGTGTAATAACAGAATGGAGTTGATTATACTTTGAGCAGTAGCACTTGAAATTACAGAACTGGAAAGAAAATTCATTCCTGTTCTCTGAGCCACCCAGGATCCAGCAGACTTGAAAAGGAGTCAGAAAATCATTGAGCCATTTCAGTGAGCCAGTGGGGAGCCAGGCAAGCCTTGCGTCACAGAGGCATCATGCCATTTCAGGAGTCTACAGCTCCTCAAATGCAATTCCATTTCATGTTCTCCTTTCTGATTTTTCCCCTATCTTACTCTCATGTTTTCCTTGTTTTTCTGGCTCTATCTCATATTTTAGCTCTTGAAATGGAAGGGGGAATAATCCATTTACTTAGTGGCAATTTGTATGTATTAGGCAGACTGAAAGGGAAAAATTGTTATTTCTGGAGGTGCCAGAAGTCTGATATCGTGGAGTTTTTCCAAGTATCTGTGTTAAAAACACCCACTGAATCTTAGGCTTACCTTGAGCATTTCTGATTAACTTAAATTTATAACACCCTTTCACAGAAATCTCCATTATCTATTTTTAATGATTCCCCTGTTTCTTGTACTTTGACAGCTGTCTTTATTAAATTATATTAAGTGAATGGTTGGGAGATTGTTAAGAATAGAAGTATTCAGTACAAAATTACCTTCCAGTGCCTGTTTCTTGGAGTTAGCAAGAGGAGTCTAATAAAAACTCTGTGCTTAAATATGTAGTATTGGAATAATGGAATATGAATAAAAGGCCTATGTTTCTGTTCTAAAATCTTCTACTGTAACATAATGTAAATCTTGAATAATCCCAGAACTCTTATCTATTGTCCTCAAAATCATCAATTGTATTTTATTTGCTATATATTTATAGATGTATATGAATTTTCAGTAGAAAGTATAGAAATAATATTTTAATTTGATTGATTCTAGAATATGATGGGAGTACTTTTCACAAACTTCTATTATACTTTAATAATTATGAAGTTTTTATATGGAAGGCTAGAACATGAACCAGAGAGTTTACTTAAGTAGCAATGTAATGATGATTAACATTATTTTCTCATTTGCTCATAACTTACACATTTTTGAAAAATAACTGAACAAAGGCAAAACCGGGAAAATAATATACACAGAAGAGATCACCTCAAAGAACCATATGATCTCCTGCTTATGATTCATTGATTTCCATGCCTTCTGCTTACTTCAAGTTATCATTTTTTTAAACATTATTAACAATAATGGTTGACTTTTTAATTGACTTTCACTAACCGTTTTAATAATTAGCAGAAAATTTTTTTTTTAACTGATTCTTTTTTCTGATACATTTAGGAATCTCTATAGCACACATCTGACATGTGCCATTGGACATGTCCAGCCATGGTCATCTGCCCAGTCAGGTTCAGCATTTGATCATAGGCTTAGCCTGTGGTTGGAGTCAGACTGATGGGATCTAGCCTAAAATTGTTGGAATGTTTCCACTTGCTTTCTGGACTTTAGAGGAGACAGAGCACCACTGCTCAGGTAGCACATCTGATTTGGACAGCTGAAAGCCTTCTCCAGTGTTCCTGAAAATCCACTTTGCAAAGTGTCATTCTTAGAAGTCATCCCAAGTTAAGGATGAAGTTACCTCACTAGATCTGCAGCCAAACTAAAATAACTAACCACTGTTCACTTTCCATCATTGTAGTGTTATTTGGATGCATATTCAGGCATCTTGTGAATCCATAAATATCCTAGAAGTCACTCTGAATTCTGTGCTCCATGTATCTGTTCTATATTCAGTAAGTAAATTTATGACAAAAATGGAGGATCTCAATAATCAAATCAATGAACTTTTGTAGTTCTCTAGTTTTTTTCTGTGTCACTTGAGCTTGGTTTTTTTCAAAGAACATACTTACTAGAAAAGTTTGACTTATATGAGGTATATGGCAAGTAGCTGGAATGAATCAGACATGGCATAATTTAGAAGTAATTCCCTTCTTCAGGATTAATCTTTTGACCATTTCTCAGTCTAGAAGAGTAGCTTGTATTTTCTGCTCTCTAAAAAAGTTGCATGTGCCCTCACTGTGCCCTCCTCACATGTATAGAAACTTTCCATTATTTTACTCTCCCTGTTTTTGCACACAAGGCTCCAGCCCCCCATCACTGACTTTTTGTCTGAGGAAAACTGTGATTCTTTGTAAATGAGCATTATTTCTCACAAATTTAAACCCTGGCTCTTAAAAAGATTTGGAGTACTTTCCACTTCTACCAGATGTTCCACCCATGTTTAATGGGAACAGATGAAGTCATTTAAGGATGTAAGGATATTTTTTTGATCCTTGGAACTTGGGTTATACTCTTCACAACCATCTGAAATATCCCTGGTGCATTCAAGAGTCTAAATGGAATTCTGCATCACTGAAGCAATCCACAGGTTATCACAACAGATGTTTTTATTTCCCCTTTTATTTCCTCTTATGTCTCTGTGATAATTCAACTTGAAGGACAACCATATATGCAATAAGTTAAAACTGTGAATATATTCTGTTCCTTATCTTTTTTCCCAAAGTATCCCTTGTATAGTAACATGGATGATCTTGATCTTTTTGCAAATGAAGACTTATGTAAGCAGAAATCTTTAGGTATCTCCATGTCTTTATTAGATATTTGATACAGTTATAAGTGTGGAAGATGGTGGTGATCACTGCTTCAAGCCATCTTCTAACATGAAACACAATTTCTTTTTAATTACTATGTGATATGCTAGAAGATCCAGTGGGAGAGGGGCTGCTTTGTTCCAGCAATTTACAACTTACATAAGTTACACTTTACTGCTGCTCCTCATTGTATGTCCCCACCTCTTTGTTATACTTGGAGAAGACAAGAAACAAAGTAATTGCTCTATAAATTTCCCTTTACTATTTCCTATGGACATTTCTGTTGAGTTGGTTCCTAGATTTTTTTGATTCTGGTACTCCTTTTGGGTTCTATTTTTTTAAGAAGCTCTGAAATACCAGCAGTGTTGTACACTGTCCTCATGATGCCTTTTTCTTTAGCTTCACTTACTTCTGGTCATTCCTTTCCCTTGGACCTCAATCTGTCATCTAGCTTGACTCTAAATTCTGCAGAAGAGCAGTCCCAGTTTCAAAGAGTGGTTTGTAGTCATATAGATGTATTTGCATGTTGATTTATTATCTTTCTAATTCTATTATGAGCCCTTGCTCAGAATGAGGGCAATGACAGAATGTTCTCCTGTCACCCTGCATGCAAGGTCATTGCTTCAGGTGGTCACACTTTTTTCTACTGACATTGAACACTCAAGTATTATCCTGAAACTCCCTTACTCAGAGTCCTGAGAGTCCCATGACTTGGATCAAATCCATTACCAATACACCTTGATTGGAAACCTTAATACTATAACAGCAGAAAACAATTTACTGTGAAATAAAGCACAGAGAGTAAGCTGTACTTCTCTTTTGTCTGCAGTGGCCCAAGATTAATATTAGGCACAATTTCTTCAACTCAACCACCTGACCACTTCTACTGTGTGGATCAGTAACCAGGGCAACAGCTCTGCCACTTCCAAGCCATGGATGTCTGGAGAAAAGTGCTACAGGAAACCCAGCAGCTCTGGGGTTGACCAGTTACTTCCAAAACCTGCTGCCAGCTCTCCAATAACCCCAGAATTTCTTTTCCTGAGGTGGCAATCCCCAGCATAGGTTGTTCTACTGTCTCTTGCCTCTGAAGTCTAGTGCACCTCTACCACATGGGTTGGCGCCAGATAAAAAACATATTTTCTCACTTAGCTGGCCAGTGACACTTTTGTGAAACTTCTGCACCTTGAAGTCCTTCAGTATTTTCTGATTACATTGACAATCACTCAGGTTTTGCCCCTGGGAAAAAAAAATCTTCCATGAAATTTCCATGCAGTTTCTGCTTATTACTTGCTACTCTTGATGATTATTTTTGCAATGTTCTCTTTCTTCATCAGGAACGATTTACAAAATGACTTCTCACTCAGGCTTCAAAGTTCATCTCTTGAGCAGACTCTTGCAGGAATTGCCCAATCAGCTGCTGCCTTCCTGTGCATCTGGTCTTCTGCTGGCAGTAACAATGGCAAGCCATGCAATTATTAAAGTTACAGCCTTTCCATATTGAGAATCATCTATTAATGAAGTGCAAAAATGACCTGATATTTAAACACAATTCTAATGTACATTACTACCTAAAGGCTGTTTATTGTTTCAGTTCTTGTATGTGCTAGATCAGAAATCTTAGGCTTACCTGATGTCTGTTGCCTTTTTGTGCAGAAGTCACCACCCATAACTTGGGAACAGTTGACATGGCAACATTTTGAGGCAGGACTGGGTTTTGGTCTTATTCCTGTTACATCCAAAGCAACAACAATGAAAGCACTGATGAAATGAAGTACTTCTCCATAGAGGTGCTTCCCAGAATGATTATTACATAACTCACATGGTCAAAATCAGATTTTTGGAGCTGCATGTTATCAAGCTGTTGTAAGATAATGATCTCATCACAGAAGAAGTCTTGAGTGCTAGCCAGTACAAATATATTTAAAACAACTTTTGTCTACAGCACTTCTAAATTCAGTTCTGAGTTGATCAATATGGATTATATTAATTCATAAGAGAAAAAAAAATAGTTCATGATGTGGTTTACAAGATACCTGAGTTACAGGACAGCTGTTGAATTAGCAAGTTCCCAGTTACAGGGGACAAGAGTACTACATGTAGCTTTTATCTGTGATTAATCCTACTTTTGTCCTTCTTTTTTTCCCCTCATGGTAAATCAGAGTGATTTTATCCAGGTGAACTTTCTGTAAAATCCAGCTAAATGAAAATGATATAGTGGGAACAGATTCTGTATCTTGAGTCATGCTCAGTGTGGTACTCTGAAAATCATAGAATGGTTTGAATTGGAAGGAACCTGAATCATCTTGCTCCAACCCTCCTGCAATGGGCAGAGACACCTTCCATCAGACTGGGTCACTCAGAACCCCATCCAACCTGGCCTGGAACCCTTCCAGGAATGGGACATCCACAACTTCCCTGGGCAACCTGTTCCAGTGCCTCTCTATCCTCACACAGTAGTATTTCTTCCTAATATCTAATCTATCTCTAACCTAGTATCTAGCCTGCCCTCTATTAGATGAAGGTTTAAAACAAGGTCTAAAGGTGCTGAAGTGCCTATTGAACTAGTATAGCATTGTGCACTGAAAAAATGGGGAGCCTCTAATTTTTTTTTTTTATTTTTTTGAATGGACTGAAACCTGTAATATTTCTGTAAAATCTTACAAGAAATATCTATTTTCCAAGTTTAGAAGTTTCTGTGCTTTTTAAATACTCTTGTCTTCTGTGTTAATGTCTAGTAACCAAAAATCAATTTCACTATCCCTTTTTTAAGGACCTATTTAATTCATGAGAGCTATTGGCATTATGTAGTTTCATCCCAGATTTGTATAAAGACGTAGTTTGAATGTTCATGGAGTACTCTCTGCTCAGTGTTTACACAAAGAGACAGGGTTCTGAAAGTGGACAGCCAATTTAAGTGCTTGTATCACTAGCCTGGAGTAGACTAGTGTCTACATTAGCATTAGCATCATTAAACTGTAAAGAACTGTCACTTAAACTGTGGAAACACAGCTTTTCAATCATGGTTTTTTTAAGCAATGGTTTAAATGACAGGGATTGTGGAAACTTCTGTTTTGCAAATCCTGGGCTCCAGCTACTATTTTCCAGTTGTTTCTTCTCATGCATTAGCTCTAGTTTCTCTTTTACCAGCCCCAGTCATTGCTCACCATAACAATGTAGAATTTATTTCAGAATCTTGACAATGCCACTATGGTAAACCAAAGTATGTTTATTGGAGAAGTGATGGAAAATACAAAAACATTGGTTTGCCATAAGACTGTTGAATTTCTGTTCCTAAAAATAAAACCTGCTCTTGTGGAGATGGTTTAAGAGTGTGATGTGGTTGCTGACAACATAATTAAGTAAACATCTTGCATTACTGGTTTTCTAAAGCATAAATTTTAAGTGGTGTAATTACTACAGAACCTGTATTTATTAGCATTTCCTACTGAGGTGATGCATCTGTCCCCCTTCTTGTGCTGTTGCTTTTATATTAAATCTAGTTTTGCTGACTCCTTTGCAGATGATTCTTTAAGCAACCTTAAACACTCATTTGTGACACCTTTGTAAAGCTTGACATTGTCTAGAATGCAACCTCATTAGGGTGTCACCCTGGTGTCCTAAACATAGCCTAATCTCTTACTAACTTTTGCTATTCACAGGCAAACATATGATTATCAGAACTGTAAGTACATTTTATGTATGGGATGTCTGCTGAAGTGTAGAGAAATGTTGCTATTTACCAGAGTGGGCTTGATCCCATGAGAATTATCTATCATACAGAGGTGTAAATCAAGCTGGCTCAGTGTCTACATTTATCTCTGAGTTTACTCGTTCCTAGCTGACTTCCTACTATTTAGTGGCTGATTATAGGGGTGGATAAAGATAAAAATAGGCACAGAATGTCACTGAAACTTCCCTGAGAACTAGAAATTATGTTCAAAGCTAGCAAAAAGTATTTTTAATCTTGAAGCACAGAATATTTAGAGTTGGAAGGAATCCACAAGGATATCAAGTCCCACTCTCGAGCAAATAGCCACACTGGGATTGAATCTGAAACTTTGTCATTATTAGCATCATCCTCTCATCAACTGAGCTAATCTCAGGGTCATAGATAAGGAATATATATCAATGTAGCTGCCTACAATATGCAGAAATGTCACCATTTTGAATGTGATTACTAGAAACAAATACAGAAGTTGATGTAACTCAATCAAATTATGACCTGAACACTACTGATTGAAAATTATCTAAATATACATATTTTTTAACCATTATGCAGAACAGTATATGATTTTAAAAGATGCTGGCTCATAACCAGTCTTTAATGTCCCTCCACTCCATCTGCTCCATTTATCTACCACTGAAGAGCATGGGAGAGGGCTCTGTGTTGCAGCTGTGAGGAAAAAAGGAGAATTTGTGGCTGGTTAATTGGGTCTTGGGAGAATTGACCTTCATATGGTTTCTTCAGTGCTGAGTCATGCTATCTCCATGACTCACATCCTCAGGACAATGCCCTGCAAACACTATCCGCACTATCCAAAAACTACATCCACACCAATACACACACCATGGAATTCTTCTCAGTAAATCTGCTTTTGACTAAAGTACTTCTGAGTACTTGCACACTATTTGAGTATGCAAGTCATTACAGCAGCAGGCCTACATAATAATGAAATGTTGATTAATCTATGTTTTATATTTTCCAAAATTTTCCATTGACAGAGCACACCTATGTTCCTGTCTATTCTATCCTTTAAAACTTCACTGAGGAAAAGAAAATGGAAAAATTAAAATTCTTCCTGAGCAAGGAAGAACAAGGGCTACAGAACATGACGCCTGTTTCAGGAGGAGGAAAATAGACATAGAAGAATAAGTGTATAGGTTTTGAAAGGTATTTTTCTTAATCTAGACAGTAAAACTTGAATCTTCAATATATTTAGGTAATATCAGTGTATCTGCTGAGAGTTTCCACAAGGAAACAATTTTCTGTCTACATAGCCTTGGCTAATGCAACTTGTTTGTAAAATAACCAGAAACTTAATTTGAAACCACAGAATCCTGAGACAAAGAAAGGCATCGAGAACTTTCACAGTGTGGGAGGAGGATGACACAATTTTTGATTGCCTGAAACTAGATAGGAATGTAGTGGAGACCTCAAAATTACTAATTTGGATGTAATTTGTGCTTAGATTTTATATTGCCATTTCATTTCATTTTTGCATGCCCTCATTGGGCACCATACTGTTTTATGATTTATATAAGCATATTTTTTTCCCTTCTTCAGACTTATTATTTAGGAAATAACATCAAATGCTATTGACATGTAAACAGCTAAAAAAAAAATCACCATTTTAATAATTTAATAATAGGAAAATTTAAATGGCTGAATAAACATGGTGGCAACATAATATCTACTGGGGGCTGTGTTCACATCCATTTTGAACATTATCTCTTCTGCCATGACCAGGATAATGGCTAACGAGACTTCTACTTCTATCCCCTTTTTTTTGCTGCAAGTTAAACAAAAGTTTTTTGTGGAGCATGGGAGATCACTGGTAGATTTAAGTCACGAGACGACTTCTCAACTTCTTTATTACTGCAATTTTCCAGACTTAACTGTAGATTTGGTTCGAGGCAAAGTTTATACATATAGTGTTATAATGTTCCTGAAGTCATTCATCGGAGATAGATTGGTTAGAGTATCATCAGAGTTAGTAAATGATTCATGTTTAAAGAGTCACATTACATTGGCCATGAATGGTGGGAAATTTGTCAGGCTATAAAGAGAAATATCGTTGTATAAACAATGGCCCAGGGGTGCTACACTTCAAAAAATATTGATTCTGTCAGATTTAAACCCTCTTAGAGTTGACATTTGCTATTATGTAGTCTGCCCATGATATAGTTATCAAGATTTTTCATGAACTTTTTTAGCTAAAATAGGTATTGTCTACTCCATGGCAGTTCATTTGCAGAATTACTTAAACATCTCTCATCTAGTGGCTCTTCTTTTAAATTGGAAAAAAAAAATACAGAAAATGCACATATGATTGTGTCTTCAAACAGACATATATATATATATACACACACATACATATATGAACAAATTCGCTGACAGTAATCAAACTGCACCATCATAAAGTGAGATATATATTTGTTCATGGCTGAACTGCTCAGTTTCCCAAACATGTGGTCAGAGGGAGGATGGAAACGACCAAAGAAGTTCCTTTCAAATTGTATCCCAGTGCCTTTCTGGGATACAATTTAGAAAGAAAAGTATATTTTGATTCTTTGCTGTGCTGGGGAAGGCAGGGTTGATTTTTAAAATTTCTGTCTTATTCACGCTTAACTGAAAGGTGAAAACCCCTTCTTGTCAAGTGTGGAGGTGTTTGCCCAATCTTTGTGTGTGAGTGGGCAACACAGACACTTCCTGCCTTGTTCATTCACAAAAATCTGCTGCTCTTCAGCACTCCTTGAAAGAGGCTACCTGTTAAAGCATACTGGGGTTGCATTTGAACCCAGACTTGTGTCCTGGCTGAATGAACTTTGCAAACACAAGATTTTACACAGGCATGGGTATAAGGCAAGCAGGAAACATCTGAGGGAAGAGAGTGGATGAGGTCTCTTACCACAAAGTAGATGAATTGGTCATGGGTACTGGTGTACCCACAGTAGAAATAACCCACGATGTCTTGGAAAAGCATCAAGGTAACAAGCTGACCCCAGACCCGGAAAATGGCGGTGGCAGAGGGGGAAAGGGCCTTGAGTATGAGAGCAAGGAGCCTCTGCTTGCGACTGCTGGTATCCATAAGCCACACTGGTTTCTAATGTAGGTGTCCTTTATTCAGAGAACTTAGGGAAGCCCTTTGCACCTATCAGCCTCAGCCCCATGTTAGCCAGGCACCCAGTCTGATCAAACCTGACACTTCTGTGTTATTTACTTAATGTTTGTCTCCATATGCATTCTTTCACAGAAAGGCAAGGCCTGTGTGACACGGCTCTGATGTTTCTCCAAGAGTTTTCATGGATGTGTAGGCGTAGACATGAGGAATGTTAATCAGCTAGGTACAACCTGTAAATAAATAATTGGGGAATGGCCCCAGAGGTCTTAAATACTGCTTCACCTGGGCCAGGCAGGCTTGTACACCTCTTTCAAGTGTGAGGGTTCTTGAAATTTTTGTGAAGGTTATAAGGGTCACCAGCTCTTGCTTTTAGTAAAACCTCTTTACACATGAAAGTCATATGCTTATGGTGTGGTCATCCAGTTACTAAACACAAAGTGTTCCCATTAGTCTGTCTCCTGGACACAGCAATCTCTGAGGCCAGGACTCAAAAGTCATTCTGGCCCTTCACCTGGAGAAGAAATGGTGGGCAGGTGAACATCACCCAACTACTTCAAACCACTGGCCTGTCCCTCTGGTATCCAACAACTTGCTGATCCCCGATGCAGCCCGCGGTCGGGATGCTGTTCCAGGCCAGGGAAGCCTCTCCGAGCCAGGACCGTGCGGGCNTCCCTGCGAGGCTGCATCCCTGCGGGGCTCCCCTCGCTGCAGGGGGCAGCCGGGGACGGGGACAGACACGGGCCAGGCGCGGGCAGGTGCAGCCCTCGGGGCGGCCTCGGGCACCGCTCTGCAGCCGGGCAGCCGCCAAGGGAGCCGGCCGTGGGGACCGTGGGCACCGGGAGCCAGGGGCTGCGATAAGGAAACTTGTGTCCCCTTCTTAGAAGGGAGCTGACAGTGGATGTGTCACTGATGCGGGGTTGGCTTCTTTTTT
>VXBB01020075.1:36718-54247 GCA_013399915.1 Illadopsis cleaveri
TTTTGCAACGTGACTGCGGTGCAAATTGGAGTAGCACGACACCCTCACTTAGTTTATTGGCACGAGATGAAATAATTTATGTCCTGCTATGTATATCCATCTGTGCCAAACAGAAACCTGCCTTATTCTTGCGCTGTATCCAGCACCGGATTACTGGTTAGCTTCTTAATTAGGTTGTGGCATGGAAGTACAGACTTTACAAGAATTAGTAAAGCAGAAGGGTTCATAATAACTGCAATTATACTTGTTTCTGTACCTGAAAAGGAAAATTTGCTCTGTGGGCCACTTCTAAATATTGCTGTTTAGTTGTGTAATGCTTAGATGCACATGGTATTTAGGATCTGCTCTTCGAGGATTAAAAGGCTGGGAAACCAGTCCACTGGTTGATTCTGAAAATCTGCCAGCTTTCAGGCACCTGAGAAAGCCTTGTGGATCTGTTAGAGTTAGAAAAGAAAACTTTTGGGAAGTTTTCCCCAAACCTTATTGATTATGGTGGTTCTTATTAGATATATCACTCAAATATTTTTTCAAATACATGACACTGAACTAAAGGATGAGCACAAAATATTTCTTTTAAGAATTGTGCTAAGTAGTTTCCTTAGGAAATTTAGTTTTCAGCATGAAGACTTTGACAGGATACAACATGTTAAAGATGTACAAAATTGAGACAAATTTAATTTGGGGATGCATAACAGGATTGTTGCAATTGTGTGATGGCATCTCTTGGTAGTTGTGACTTTGGGGTTTGTATCTGGTGTCAGTACTGTCTGGGATCCTGGACACCAAAGTTCCAGCAGAGTCTTGCCATTTCAGATGGAGATGAGTAGCAAAGGTGGTCAGAGAAAACATAATCTTTGGGAAAACAGTGAAAGAACTGGAATGTTGCGGTCTAGGGAAGCAAAAACTGATGAGAGATGTGATAACAATCTAACTGTGTAATTGGTTGCTGCAGAGTGGTGAGAAGCAAATTCTTCTCCACATCCAGGGGAGACATGACAAGAGCCAGCTTGCTGAGCTGCTGCAGGAGAGATTAGGTTAAATTGGTAGGGAAAGTCCTGTCTAATTGTACAGGTAATTGAGCATTTAATGTCCAACCAACCACCAGAAATGCTTAAGACAAATGTGATCTTGCCTTCCTGTTGTCAGAGACACTAAATGTCCTCTCCAGGTCCATTAAAGGTTCCGGGGGGGCAGAGGCATCTAGGAGGCTCATACAACTCTTGGTGATGATTACGCATATCGAAGAACTAACTCTGTGAGGTAAACATGGCTCAGTGGTCCATTTAGGGTATGGGTTGGACTCGGTCATCTTGAAGATCTCTTCCAACCCAGTGATTCTGTGATTTGTAAGATTTCACTCACATGCCTAACTTTTATACTAGATTTTGTGATTCTTCTCCCTTCTGCTCAAACTGCATTTGCCATTGAAGTCTAAGAGCAGTGTGTGATCTGCTGATGAACATCACGTCTTGGTTTGGTACCATCACAGCCAGTAAATTGACTTATTGGTAAATGTTAGGAAATTTCTGCTTAGTTTTGAAGTACAGTTCTGCAAAGCCTGTCACATTGTTTCCTTTAAGTCCTCAGTAATTACCAGTGTCTCAGGAAGTCAGTGAGGTAGAACTACTTTGATTAGTGTCTACATTGGCTATGATTATCATTGTGGAAAGTACTCAGAATATAATTCAGTTCTTAATTTGTAGTTTGTCCTACTACAATTTAACAAAGTTTTGCCTGGTGCAGTTATTAGCCAAATTACAGAAATAGCTGACTGAAATGAGTCTGGGTGGTTTTCTTCCCTTGCCTCCATTACCTAGAGTTTTTTGCTGCTTTGCTCAATATTTATGCTTTATTGTGTTATTCTTTGTATTGTTCTTATGAATTTAAACATTAATGACATTAAAAATTCTACCACATTCTTTGCTTCTAGAAATTAGCTTCCCAGTCCAAAAATGGATCACTTAAGGTTTTTGAACATCCCTATTTTGTGAGTGGAAACAGACAAGGTCTAACCTGGCTTTCTAGATGATTTATTACTACTTTTTATACTGTGTTCTGCGCTTAGTATTTGGAGAAGCATTGAATAAAGCTGATTCAATTTTTACCAGTGTCTTTTTATGAAAAAAGAGACCCTTTCTATGCTCTTAGTAATCTGTTTTATTAAGATGCCTTTGTTTCTGCCTTTTTTCTCTTCTTTGAGCTGACATGACCAGAGCTGAGCCCAGTAACCCTGCTGGAGACATGCTGTTCCTGAGGCATCTTCTGCTCTTTGCTTCTCAGCTGCTTTCTGTCACACCCGCAGTGGCGTGACAGGCTAGAATACTTGAAGTAACCAAAATGTGCCTTATAAAATGTCTTTCATTTGTTTTTTCTGCTTTGTTGCTCTGGACCCCATCAGAGTTTCTCTGAATCATTTCAAGGATGAATTTTGTCAGGGCACAGCAGTGGGGGCTCCCCATGGAGGGGTGGCAGGATCAGCCTGGCCTCTCCCACTGCCCCAGCACAGAGCAGAGTCTCTGGGGGGCAGCAGGGCAGCCCCAGCCCTGCACATCTGGTACCTCCCTGGGAATGGGCTGAAGCCAGGCTGGGCCCTGGGCCTGCACTGGGACTCGGCTGGATGAGGCCCATGGCCAGGATGGGCTGTGGCCTCACTGGGACAGGGGCTGATGGCCCCGGGGGACTGACATGGGGGCTCGACCTGTGGGATGGACTGGTGAAGGCCTGTTGATGCTGTGAGCCCTTGACACATTTCAGAACTTCACTGATCCAAATTTTGTGTTGAAAACATGTGAAATCTACCCATTAGCACAATAACAAGTATCTGAAGTATCCAAAAACATTGGGCTTTAGGGAGGGTGGGCCTACACAGACTGGAAGGCCAACTTTGCCATCTGTCCCAGTGTGAAAGTCACAAAGAGACTGCCTGAGAGTTTAGCTCCCCCAGTTACACAAACCAACGTGGTCTCTAGAACCAGTATTTTGTGACAGAGACAGGTGTGCTTGAGCACCCTGTTGCTCTGCAGCACTTTCCTTGGCTTGCCTGTCCTGCAGTGTGTTGGGCCGCAGGGTTTGCTGCCTGCTGTGCATTCTCTTGCATGGAGAATCCATGCACGTCCTTGAGCACCGGTGGTGGCACAGCTTAGATCTTTGGATTGAAGGTGGCTCCACCAGCTAGGTCTGCTTGTAAGTAGCTAATGCTTCTCATCTGGAGTAAAATTTAGGGTTAGCAGAATATTGTCAAGAAGATTGCTACACCATGGCAATACATGTTGCTTTGTTGAGTAAAAACAACCCCATAATAACCCCATTTCTTCCCTGCTTTTGCCTGTGAAAATAGGCTGAGCCCTGTAAGGCTTTTGTGTTCCTTCATTTAGAACTGATCTGACTGTAGAATAACGCAATATACTGTAGAAGAAAACTTAGGCCTATGGGAGCATAGAAAAAATGTCTTGAGGGACTTTCTTCCTCTCTCTGGTTTCTGGGGTACTGTGAGACTTACAAAAGAAACCTTTCCAAGTAACTATTAACCTGCACATTTTTTTAAAGCAGTGCTGATTGATTTGGCCTTTGAGGGTAGATGTCAGGCACACTATTCATGATTAACAGCACATGGAGACCAGGAAGATGAGCAATGTTGATCATACTGAATAATACTATGAGTGGAAAGGAGGGTACAAGGTAAATATGTGTCAACCTTTTGGAATTTTGTGTGATTTATGTAATTTCAATGTTGAGTAATTTCTATAATTTCAATATTGAATAATTGATGTTTTTATCAGTGTGCTTCATGCTGTAGTAAAACAGGATTTAAATAGGGAGAAGTTAATAGCTGCTCTAAGTAAAACACAGAGGCACTGGAAGAGACCCAGTCTCTATAACTAAGAGCATGCGAAAATTGCGGGGAGGTTTGTTTGACTCTGATGTGGTGCGAAATAAAACTATCATTCCTGGTAGTGAGATTTGTGTTTTTCCTTGAATTTTCTGTCTGTTCAAAACAAACTGGTTAAGTGTACTGTATTAGCACATAGGAAATGTACATTTCCACCTTGTATATTTGTGCGGCTTTAAAGCCGCTCCATAATTCAGATTTTTGTATTCCAAGATTTTTCTCACTCCTGTGGTTAGTTCTGGTAGCTTGCTCTGAAGCTCTAGTTTGAACTAGTAACAAAAAGGGGCTGGAGGCTTCTTAGCAATGACAGAAATGAATACAGATGTGGCAAAATGAGCAGGTTGTGGAGATCACAGAGGGTAAAACAAGGAGGGACTGGGATGAATTGCAGGTCGTCGGGGGCAGGAAGGGTTGAGGAGTGGCTGTAAGGACCCTTTGGCTATGGGACTAGTGGTGGGGGTCTTCTGGCAGCTGACAAGGGAACAGAGGCATGAGTAGGGCTCAGGGCATTTTTAGAACAGGGAATGTTGACAGAGATTTGTGGCAGTAGGGTCTCTTTTATTCCCTCACCCTTTCCATCCAGACCAGTTCTCATTGTCTTTTTTACTGTCCCACATTGTGGGGTGCCTTTTATCACCTCTGCAGACATCCATTTTTACTCAAGCCAACATTTTTTCTTTCCCTCTTCATTGCCCTCTGCTAATCTCTCCCAGGCTTTGGGAAATGGACTGGGATCTCAGTGTCATTTGTTCTGGCTGTTGGGAAGGTGATTAAGGGAGGTATGAAGGGAGGTGAGGGGCCTGTGCAGAGGTGAAGACAGCACTTCAGTAACCTTTTAGGGAGAGATTTACTCCTGGAGTCCTGAATGACCTGAGGGATGTCTGGCAGAGAGGTACAGCGAGTCTGCCTCACATACACTCAGTCTCTGTCCTCGGAGATGGTGGTGGAGTACTGTGTAAATAGGTGCTAATCAGCGGTTCAGATTGTCGCTCTGCCATTCCCATCTCCTTTAGCATAGGTAAAATCTGCTGCAGAAGTGGACTACTTGCTTACAAGTGTGCAGGTTTGTGGGTGTAAAAGATGTTGAATGAGAAAGTGATCATTGGGTTTTTGAATGTTTTAATTAAGAAGTTAATCTTATCTGGGAGGGTTTTAAATATGAAATATACACAGCTGTATATGTGCTGTTCAATAAAACTTGTAGGGTATTTAAAGAATATTTTTGTCTGTTGAATATGCTAGAAGAGTGTCTTTACCCAAGCTGTCTTTGAAAGGGAGAAATGGAGTTATAGGAATGAGGAGTTCCCCTTCTTCTGTGGTTGGTACATCAACATTGCCATTTGATTAGCTCAGAACTATTTTGTGTTTTAAAGACTGCTTACTCTACTCAAAGCTCTGTATTTTTTTGCATTTAGTCAGCTTACCAAATATACAATATTGATTTCCTTTATCCAAACTGAAAGTTCTTTATTGTGTAAATCTTCAGAGCTGTGGTGATGATAAAACATGTCCTGACTTGCCTGAACTCATTTTTATCCTACATCAACAGAAAATGGAAGAAAAAGAAAACAAGATCTGAGCTCTAGTTTGAAATTAAGCCAACAATTTTTAAAGCATGCCAGCTTGTATTTTCTAAAATACAACAATCTGTATTTTCTTCATTAAGCAGAGTTAATGATTTCCAAAAGTTTTCTTTTTAGTCAGAACTGTTTCAGCATATAAAAATGAGCCCAGTTAAGGTGACTTGAAGACACATAAATGAGGAGTGCTGCAGCTGGTATTACAGCGGGAGTACATCTTGGCATAGCCGTTATTGGACACTTGGGAAGTCTTGTCAAAAGTACCTTGTGCTTCTTTTGGTATCAGTAGGTAATTCCAATTCCCACCCCTTTATGAGCTCCCTAATTCCACAAGAGTTTCCAGGATCATGTATCTAGAGGTCTAGATAAATTTGCATAGTTGTATTAATAGTACAGTTTATAAAAGTACCTGATTATTGTGCTCAGTTTAAAATTTGTGGTATAACTCTTGCTTCACTAAAGTGTGTAGACTTTTGCCAGACTAGCAGATGAGCTGCCAGCAAGCATGTTGGGCTTTCTAGACTGTCAGTGTAATGTATACCTTTGAGGGAAGACGTACAAAGTGGTACGTAATTCTTTTCCTGATATTGGACACTGAGAAGGTTCAAATTATAGGTGCAATTAGAAAAGTACTGCCTTCAATGTCCTCAAATGTATTATTTTTTTTTTTCTTAGTCTTTTAACCACCTGGGATACCCTGGCTGGCTCTCTTGGAGCTGTGGCCCTAAGAGACTCCATTAGACAGAGATCTAAGCAAGGCTGTTTAAACCTCTTTAGTTACAACCTTCCTTGACCAGATCAGTTCCTCCTTACTTGCATTTGGGATCTGACCCTGGTTTTCTACTGTTTCCCCTTTTCTCATTGCACATAGAAAAGACAGAGTAATATCCCAGTTGATTAAAAGGCAGAAGAGAAAATAAACAGTGTAAGCATAGCTGCAGTGTCCCGTGTGGAGAAGAGGAGGCAGAGATGTCTGTGCAATGCTTACAGGGTGGGTGAATTATGCAGAACATGGCTTGATAGAAGAAGTGGAAATGGACCATGCAGAACTGTTAGTATTGTGAATTAGCTCCTTTCACAGCTGTGGGAAATGTTTCAAAAAAAGCATTCTTTGGGAAAGTGGCTCTGAGATTAGACTTTATGCCCGAAGCAAAAACCCAGGGAAAAGTTACATAATGCTGGACTTCCATTTTATCAGAGGTTTGATTACCCATGGAAAGTGGACATGGGAGTCTCCAGCTCTTAAATTCTTGGGCTTGATAGCACAGGACTGTAAAGGGTAAAGTAGATCACTTCTGGCAAAATGTAAGCTGAACTGAATGTCAGTGTCTTCGTAAGAAGCCCTGTGCCTTCTTTTCCCAAGTGGAACAGTATCTGCCCAGCTATCAGATTTTGCCTAAAAAGTTCCCATTAGGAGGGAGGAGAACTGGGTAGGTGAAAGTGAGAGAACTTTTGAGATACACCATGACATTCTCTGTCAACTCACGGGGCAGAACAGCATGGAAAAGTGCAGCCAAGAACATTGGAGTTAAAGTGCAGCCCTTCATAGCAACTGAAGTGAAACTGTGTGGAAATATAATAATACAAAGTGTTAATATGTGGAAGGGAATTTTCCAAGACAACCCCCATAATAATCTTTCCTACTGAAAAGAAATTGAAATTCTCACCTGCTGAAAATAATTGTCTTTCAGAAACTGTCATTTGCAGAGAAAGTGAGCATCAAATGGCAAGCCTAAGCAAATCAACCAAATAAATTAAATGGCTTTTTGAAAATCTCTGTCTGGAAGTTAAGAGAGTAAGAAAAATGGGGAAATAATAGCAATTAGGAGACCTGGAGGCATTTTTTCCTATCCCTGAAAAGTAAAATTGAGAATTTTTCAGGTCCTATGTAGAATGACACCAGCCATTAGAAATGAGTGATGATAAAATGTATCTAAATGCTGACAATATATTAAACTGTGAAAAATATGCCCTTGCAGTATAATAGAAGATAAAATGATAAAGGAGTTTTTTGCCATTTTGCTACCATGGAAAAGAATAAGGGGTAGGGAAGGGGAGGAAGATTTGCTGAATAGGAATAACAACAAATTCTTTTTAAGGGTCCTAAACAATGGAGGTTTATGTTTGTTATTCTCTGGTGAATTTTCAATGAGGAGAAAGGAATGTAATTGTATGCCCCTGTGATTAAGTCCATTTGCTGTGCAAAGGGGCCCACATGGCCGTGGCATGCTCATGACTGGGCTGAAATGAACATTGACAAGTTTTGCCAAAAAGGGGAGGGAAGCCGGAATGCAGTGGATTTCATTAAGGAGCTCAAAAGAGAGGACAGCTGCACCTAATTTTCAGAAGCACATAGTTGTCTTCGAGGAAGCTAAGCAGTACCAAGAATAAAAATTAATTCTTATTTCCTAAAGAGCAAAGACATTCCATTTATTTTATCTCTTGTTTTCTTTTCTAATCTGGATTTAAATAAGGTATCTGCCCTCAGAAGATGTGTTTCTAGCAAAGAAGAGTTTCTCCTCTGTGCATGCATAAGTATACCTACTAATTACTCACTGTAGTTATCAGTAGTTCATAGTTTGATGGTACCTGTCAATAGAAAGGAAAAAGCATTCAACAAAACCATCCTGGAGCTGTCCCATGCAGGGCATTTCCTTTGAGGAAGACCTGATTTTCTCTGTTCTTCAACACTTGACCACATGCAGTTTGGATTTGCTTCATGGTCACTGTATGGGATTTTTAAATACATCTAGATGATACATGTCTTCTGCTCCTGCAGAATTACTTATAGGACGCCTTTGAAAAGTTGGGCAACTGCAGGCAATGAAATCTTGCTCAGAAATCAAAGAGCTGTGAAAATTCTGTTACATGATGATTTCATTCTGAAAACTGCTACATTAATGCTGCAATAGAACTCAGGCACTGATGATTGATACCTGAAGTAAATATGTAATCACTTAAAATCATTAACAGGTTTTCTTCTTTGAACAAACAGGAAGTAGCTTCTCTCCTGAAAATGAATTGGTCAAGGTGTTGAGAACATTTTGATACAGTGGAAAATATTAATAATTATTACAACAATTGTTATGAAATACTCCTATGTCCTTTTGTGACACAGAATATTTTGTACTTTTTTCCTGAAGTAGTTATTTTCTAGTTTTTGTTGCTTATACCTTTTTCACTAGTTGATATTTTCAATCCATTTTTGTTTTCATGGAAACTTAACAATATGACTGAAAAGAAACTGTTTTTCTGTATTTGTATGTATATGCACTTTTTTCTCCTTTAATACTATCTGAGAACCAATTATCATGTACATAGATAGAGTTCATCTTCAACAAGTTAGTTCCAAAACATACATGACAGTATTTGATTTTAAAGAGCTAAAATATAAAGGAATGTATGTATGATTATGTATTATGCTATAGTTGCTAGTTGTTGTGGCTAAATTATAGCTGAGTTGTGTGAATTCTCATGAATTGTATAGCCCAAAGAAGAACCGAGAATGTAATCACACATTTGGAAATAAAGGTCAGAGACAAGAAGATCCATTTTAGTAAGAGTGGATCTACTTCTTATAGTTTAAGTAAGAGAAGAGTATATGATACTGTGCACACCATCTTTGGCTTGATACTGTACCAGGGATTCCCCCAAAATACATTTTTTGAAGTATATGACAATTATACAAAATGAGATTGTAAATAACGATATGAAATTATTTAGCCTATTGTGTGGATTATCTAGAATTCACACACCACTTTTGAGGTCTTAAAGTACCTTCAAATACCACATTTTTTGCAGTGGCAAATATAGCTTTTATAAAATTACCCTGAATTAAGTTGGCATTCTCATAGAATTCAATATTTCAGTAGTTTTGTATTTTGTAAACATATTATCAAAATTGGAGGAATAGAATTTCAAAGAATACTTCTTTTTGTTTCTTTTTTCTCAAAGGCAATGTTTGGTGGTGGTTTGAGCATTGTATATCATTCTGTAACTGGAAATAGAATAGCTGGTATTTAAAGCTTCAAGTTATATGATGTAACATGTATGCTTATTTATTTTGATGACTTCCTGATCTGTTTTGTTCTCAGGCCCAGTTGTACAGACAATGTTTTGTTTATTTAGGCCTTAACACAACAAATTACAGTCCAGGTGCAGATTTTATGATGCATTGAGATCACTGTTCTTTTTTTTTGTTTGTTTTGAGTGGAAACTGCAGTCTCTCCAGTCATTTCAAGTTGAAGAAGTCACAATCTGTACTATAATTGGTTTTGTCTAAATCCACAGGTGTTAGCTTTACAGCTTGCAGGTAAATACTATATTTATTATTACGTGTCTGTGTTAAAGTTTACATATTTTTTATACTTCAGCACAGGATGTAGACAATAACATACTTTATTAAAAATGAAACTCTCCCTTAGTATTAAATATTGTAAAGAAATCTCTATATTTTTTGGCACAGGTAAGGTAACATTATTATTGGCTTGTAGCCAATAGCACACTTAACAGCTTCTTTAGAATTTTCCTCCTCAGGATGTCTCTTAGCAGAACGGGAGAAGTGTCTCTCTGGCCCTCACTCATTGATGCTCTGTAGCACTGACAGCCAAGACGTGGCAGAGGCTGTGCCTAACTCCAGACTACCTTCACCAGCATGAGGTTGCCCCCGGTACAGAGATTTCAACACCTCTTGGTCATGCTGTGTTCTTACCACTTAGCTTACTAGAGGATGTAAATATACAAATATAGCTTAATTGCATTTTTGAACCTGTCTTTTTTAATTCATCTTAATTAAGTCTACTAAATTTTTTTCTGTGAAGGAAACTTCATGGATCAGGAAGATCATATAAAAGGGACTATATTTAGAAACTTCACCTGGATCCATGTTGATTTCTTTTTGTGTATGTTGTCTAACATAAATTATTTATTACTGTATGTTTGATAAGTTGAGTATATAACTTTTTTCTCTTTATTTTTTTCCACGTATATTAAATGGTTGTTCATGCTGCAGTCTTACTGAATTTCCAACAGTTTATCAATCCCACAATTTAAAGGCAAATAGATATTTTCTAATAACACTCTAAAAACGAATCTCATCATCATGGTGAAAAAATATAAACCAAGTAACTTTATGTTGGTTCTCCATAGCATAAATACAGGCACTGATGAATCTCTAGATTTGAGTTGTACCACAGTAGCAACTCATTTTGTAACTAACTGCTTTGTAACTAGTACTTGTAAATTAACTGGAACAAAAAATGTAAAAACTTGCTATTATTACCTCTAGCATCTTTTGTGTTCTGATGAAAAATGGTCAAACTCTTGGGAATGAGACAGGCAGACAGCTGAGAATTGGATGTAATTAAAAAATATCACTCCCAAAAGGGAGGCTGCAGAACACCATGGTCTGAAAAATCTGTGCTGGTAAACCATGGCTTTTCATTTACTGTAGGAAATACTAATTGACACTTATCACACGCATTTATCTCCATAAGCCTTCTTTATATGAGGTCACTAAGACTGCATGCTGTCACTGTTAGGGACACGAAAAAACCACACACTCACCAGTCAGGTTGAAGTGAGGAAAAGAAGGGCAGTTTATTATGATTTGGAGTTTAAATAGGATTTGGAATTTGATCAAGGATTGGAGGACAGGAGAAACACCTCTCTGACCTCAGTGGTCAATTCAGAAGTCCATCACAGAGAGGAATGAAAACAATCTACTTTGTTTATGGTACATGCATGAGAGACTCCACTATAAGGTGTGTAAACAAGATCATCAGAAGGCTAAATAATCAGGGTGACATCATGCATAGTGCTTTTGTCCAACTGTATAATCCTTAGCTTCCGATGCCACAATAAACCCTAGAAACACTACAAGTGTTTGCTCTGAAATGCTGTAAGTGATGCTCAAGTTGTTCCCTCTCATATATAAATTCATCTTTTTAAACAAACAAGCAAACAAACAAACCAACCTGAAATCTACTACTTTTCTAAGAGCATGAGTTTGATATTAAAAAAGAAAAGCTCATCCCAAGTTGAATAGCTCTGGAATATGTCTGAAAATGCATTTGGCATCTTTTGAAATGTCAAATTTCTGGCACAAATAGTAATGTATTCCTTTCACTTTTTTTTTTTTTTAAACTTTATATTAAAACTTACGATAATATAAAATCTGGTGTTTTTTAAAATTTGTAGTATTCCTCTGAAAGCCAAGTTGTATACCTGGTTATGCAACAAAGCATGACCTGTTCTTTGTTCAGGCCTGTCTGTTACCATCAATATACTGGGTAAGCACCTTCCATAGGTCCTAGTAAGTGTGCCATGTTGCTTTATTCATCCTTTTGCAAACTACATTGCTGACATTTCTTAATAGACTATGGAAAATAAGGTACTCATGCCTTGTATGTTTTGAGATATGGGAACTACTTCAGAAAAATTAATCTGTGTTTTTTGAAAGAAAATATGTTCCCTATACTGCTTTGAACTTTCCTGGCCGTTTAATTCACCAGTGGCTAATTTAGATCGAGTTGGCTGATTCAGAAATGTGACACTCTTGAACTATTAAGAAATTCTAGGACCCTTCATGTCAAAAAGAAGCAAAAAGCAGAACTGTTTGCACTGTTCTCTTGAACAGAAAAGTTGCAAGTGAAATGGCATGAAGGAGACAGACTAGAATCATAAAATTCTTAAGGCTGGAAAAGACCGTTAAGAACATCAGCTGTCGACCCAGCACCATTACTATGTTGACCATTAAACCATGTCCTCAAGGGAAAGTCTTTGGCTGTTTACTGTATGGGTTATAATATATAACCCATGTAATAAAATATGTAATCTCTCAGAATAGTCTGTGGTAGGTCTTCTGGTAAATAATATTTAACTGTTGCTCAAAAGAGGGAGAAAAGTGACTAATTTATTTTGTTTCCCTGGTGGGCACCTAAGAGATGTGTGGGTGATGAGTGCTTATGACTGTTTGGGATCACTGCTGAGTATAGTAGTAAGTCTAATGGCCTGGGGGCCAGACAACTCTCTAACCCATATGTTGAAGATTTCTTCATAGATGTAGAGTGGGAGGAAGGCATTTGCTTTCTTCCCATGAGTAAGTTGGCAAGATGGAACAGGATGAAGCCTTCCACCCCCACTCCATCCTTGTAGTACCAGCTTGTAGGGGGAATTGCCTGCAGTGGCAGAGAAATGATTTTCTGCAGCTTTGAACACTGAGATGTTTAAGAACTTCCAAGTGCAGAACAGACTTGCATGGCCTTGTCTGTTGTTACTGTAAAACCAAACAACTCTCAGTCTTGAAGGTAGTTTTCCTCACAATATCCTGGAGATTTGGGGTTGCACTCCCACTTAGACTCCCTCAGCCCCCAAGACAGTACTGACCAGGACTGCATGCAGCTTCTGCACCCTCACTCCCCATACCACAAGAGTCCTCCAGAGTCCTTCAGACATTTGACCTTCCTCTAGGTTCTCTCTCAGTGACCTGTGGCAATGCTGACACCCCCACAAGGAGGTAAATTACTTTCTTAAAGGCCATTATTTAAATGATCAGGAACACATTTATTCGCAGACATTGAGGGATATCTAAAAAAAAGCAGCTCTTCCTAGATCATCTAGAATAATCATTTTCATCAGTTTATTCTATGTATGGGTGTTTTTTTGTCCTACTATTACACAGATAATCACCTCAGTATGCACTATTGCTCCAAGACTGGGACAAAATAGAGCAGAGTGTTTGGATGTGTGAAGTTGTATTGGGTTTGCATGGCCAGGTTTGATATCGGTGGGGGTTCCATGGTGGCTTCTCTGAGAAGCTGCCAGAAGCTTCTCCTGTGTCTACAGGGTCAATGCCAGCCGACTCCAAGATGGGTCTGCAGTTGCAGTTGGCCAAGGCTGAGCCCATCACTGATGATTGTAGTGCCTCTGGGATAATTTAGTTAAGAACGAGGAAAAAACGATGCAATGGCCATTGCAGCCAGAGAGAGGAGTGAGAACATGTGAGAGAACCACCTCTGCAGACACCAGGGTCAGTGCAGGAGGGGCAGGAGGTGCTCCAGGTGCCAGAGCAGAGATTCCCTTGTAGCCCATGGCAAAGACCATGGTGAGGCAGCTGTGCTCCTGCAGCCTGTGGAGGACAGAGTTGCAGAGATCCACCCTCTTGGAGGACTCCACTCTGGAGCAGGTGGATACCTGAAGATGTCTGTGACCCCGTGGGAAGCCTGCACTGGAGCGAGCTCCTGGCAGGACTTGTGACGCCACAAGGGACTGGAGCAGTTCATGCTGAATTTTAGCATGTGCAAAGGACTCGTCTTGGAGGAGTTTGTGGAACACTGTATCCCATGGGAGGGGACCCATGCCAGAGTATGGGAATCTTCCCCTGAAGAGCAACAGAAAAAACATGTCATGAACTGATTGCAATCCCCCATTCTCCTTCCCCCTGTGCTGCTGGGAGAAGGAAGTAGGGAATTTGTTACTTAAGTTGAGGCTGGAAAGAAGGAAGGGCTGTGGGGAGGTGTAAGAGCATGCATGGACGGCAGGGAGAAGGAACTCTGCAGACAGAGATATTCTAGAGAGCACGTGGGTTTATTGCAAGGGTCATGGGTAAAAAGGGCCTTGCCTTCAGCCACCAGCCTCGGCTGAAGGGAAGTCCTAAAGAGAGAGGGAGAGAGTGAACAAGAGGGCAAGAGAGAAGGGAGCAAGAGAGCCAGAAAGAGATGGCAGGGGTCAGAGCGCGGGGGTAAGAGCACAAGAGAGCAAGAGAGTAGGAGAGCCAGGGAAAAGAGAGCATAAGAAGGCTAGGGAAAAGAGAATAAGAGCGAAGCAAGAGAGCGAGGTCTTTGTTACAATACATTATATCTCCTTTTGTGTTGAATATTCTAATTTACACCAACCAACCAGTATAAGACACACAATCCTATAGAATCTACATACAGCCTATAGGGACTACTACATTACCATACTGTGTTATATTTTAAACTCTGAAAACTACTCTTTAGACTATTTTCTTTTGCTACATTGACCTTTGGATTCCTTAGCCAGCAGATGGGTATCGTTCAATCAAAAGGGATTCTCCTTCAGCTGGCTAGGCTATTGTTTTCAGGTTATCTAGTAACTAAGACTTGGTATCCTACAACTCAAAGTAAGCTTTCATTTCTATTTCGCCTATAGGTTTCATATTTTCAGAATCTTTTGCTAAGCAATCATATTTATAAGGTTTCCCTGATTCATCTTCCCCAACAGGGAGGGTGATTTTTAAGATATGCATTTATTTCATGTGATCCTACTCTAATTTGATTGGTGATAAATGAAAATAATTTTCCCCCTAGTAGAATCTGTTTTGACTGTGATGGCAACTGGTAGTGATCTCTTCCTGACCTCATCTCAACCCATGAACCCTTTGTTGTATTTTCTTTCTTCCTCCCAGCTGGGGTGGGGAAGCACCTTTGGTGGGCACGTGGCCTCTAGTTGGGGACATCCCACCACAGAAGTACAAGGCTTTTAAGTAGAAATAAGGAATTAATCTGGAAACTTACAATAATAAGCATGCTGAAATGAAAAACAGCTCCCTTTGAGATGTCTACCTGGGACATTGGGAAATCTTGGTGTTTTTTTCTATGTGAGAAAGTGATTTACAACATCCAGGAAGACCTTTGTATGGTATCTGCTGGCTTACTTCATATTTTTTCTTAATGCTATTTATCTTTGTGAAGGTGAAAGCAGAAAAATACACAGGAATCTTTTACAGGAGGAACATCCAGTGACAAGGGTTGTATAGTGCAGGACTGCTGCCCATCCTCCATCTTTGCAAAGCCTTCTTGATGGGGCTTTTCCATTCATTTGTTGCTCAACTCTGTAGCTACTTTGTCCTTAGTTGCTTGATGGAGGGAATGAAACCGTATGGTAGGACTAGGAAGGAATTTTATACTGCATAGAAGTAATAGAAATAATTGTCTACGCATAACAGGCTGTGAGAATCATCACAGTTCAAAGAAAGTGAGCTGGATTACTTGCTGGAATATCTTTATTTTCTAGTCTTTTTGCAGGTGTGAAGCAGCTGGGTGTGGAAGTTCTGCATGGTTTTAATTTTTGCTTGGGATCATACTGATCTGGAGATGTGAGTATTTCTTAAAGTACCAAATTTTGGATATACTTGAAACAGCAAATGTTTGTTTTCCCCTTTGAGTATTCATGTGCTAAAGTACTTTTTTCTTCCCTCAAAAAACTGTTTAAAATCTTAAGAGTTTGATTTAGCCCCACTGAGTACAACTGTAATTCTTTCAACGTTTTAGTAGTTCTGGTCCTAAATTCCTCTAGAATTTCTACTATTTCCATTCCTTCAGCCATCACAGCCTCCTCTAAGTGGATTGCCAATATTTTCAGTGAAAACAAGACTAAGTAAAAGGAACACTATCATTTAAAAACCATAGAATTGGAAAACATAAAAATCCTTTTTATCCATTTATCGTATGTGATTCTTCTTGGTAGAGGCTGTGCCTAACTCCAGACTACCTTCACCAGCATGAGGTTGCCCTCTGATACAGAGGTTTAAACACCTCTTGGTCATACTGTGTTCTTATCTCTTACCTTACTAGAGGATGTAAATATACAAATATAGCTTTATTGCATTTTTGGACCTGTCTTTTTTAATTCACGTGAATTAAAGTCTACTAAAAAGTCTACTGAATTATTTTCTGTGAAGGAAACTTCATGTCAGTGAGTTTGTATATTGTGAAAATATGTACAATCAAATGTTTTAGAGGGCAGTCTACTTCATGATACTTTTATATATAGTCTACAGTACTAGATTAAATTGAATAAACACCCATTCATTCTACAGTATAAAAAAATGACATAAGGTTTGAAGCTTGAACAGATTGTTTAATCAGCTTTTCCTGTGGCTATAAACTTTTTTTTTTTTTAAGATTAGTCTGATTTGCCAGTAATTGAATTTTTCCAGAAATGATGGAAAAAGGGAGAGGACAGTTAAAGAATTGCAAAGGACTAGGCTTTCGAATGAAGTTTTGATGCCTTTGGCTAAAGCAGGTGTCCACAGCATTATTCTTATCCTCACTAGCCTTTGACATTACTTATACGAAAACAAATAATAGCATTAAGTACAATCTGTGGAAAAAGACAATGAATTACACTAATGGGCTTGCTGCTGGAATCCAAACCTGTCTGGAGGATAAAAAGGAGACAGAAAAATATAATTTCTATTTCTGATGCTGGTCCTTATTTGCAGGAGGCAAACAAAGCTTGCAGACTTATTCTTTCCTTTACACAGTAAACTTATTTAAAATCCACTCCTGTGTATTTCTTACTGCATCTTTCTTGTTTTCATGGTAAATGTTGCAGTCATCACATTGCAAATAACATCTTAGCTAAGCCAACCCTTCCCTCTCTTTTTAAAAGTGGAGAACTAAAATAAAAAGATGAAAATAAATGTAATGGGAAAATAAAGAAGTGGGTGAGGAGCTATTAGCAGAAATATGTGTCTGACATATGAGGACCTAGTTGAATCTGGTAGTACTGGCAATGTTTAGGTCCTCAGCTGTCTCGCTTTTTTGAGGACTTTGAGACCACAGCAGTAGCTGATGGGCAATTTTATGTGTCTCTTGTCAAACAGGTATGATTCAAAAGTAGTCTTTTAATTGCATTAGGAGTTCTCACTTGAATTGATTCCATTTTTACATTGCCTTTATGATTCTTTTTATCAACACTCATTGTTAAAGATTGTTGTACTTTTCTCTTAGACTTAAATTGATTTCTATAGTGGTTTCATTGCTAAATGATATATAATTTCATGTAATTATATATAATTTATATAATTTCTAGTTATTTCATTATGTGCCCAAATGGTTGTTTGTCTTGTCACTGGCCCAATTGAACTCTAAATTCCTTAGCACAAACAAAATGTTCTCCCACACTATTGCACCAGGTAGTAATTTCTATTAAATTTTTTTTCTCTTTCCTTGTTTGGTAACAAGTACTTATACATGTGCACAGTCAAAATTTGGACTTTGAGATTTCATGTAGAAGTCGGTTGAAACATTTCTT
>VXBB01020075.1:54323-109457 GCA_013399915.1 Illadopsis cleaveri
AGTCGGTTGAAACATTTCTTATGCAGACTCCTATTACTGTATGCAAGGTTAATTTCAACTGTACCATTTGAGCGTCAGATTTTATCCTATTGATTAGCTGTTTTGTTTTTCTTGGGTCCATCCAAGGAGGGAAAGTTCTGTGGAATCTCAAGATGCTTGATAAGAGAGAAATAACAGCACAGGATCTTCACAGACAGGATTAAATCATGGTTTCCAGGGAGACTTCAAATTCATTTGTTGCAGCCAGAAATCTGAGCTGCCAAGTGTGATTTCTTCCCTAAATTGCCCATCCTATATTATTTCCCTGTGTATCAGTCCAGTAGCTCAAATGCTGTGGTAAGCCTCCTTTTTCTTTAACCCTTAATAACTAATTGCTGGCTTCTGGCACAGCATCCTCTTGGAGTGGGAATAAATCCAACAAAGTACGAAGTGCCAGAAGAAATTTGGTTTAAAAATACAAGTCTTCTGTGACTTCAGATGTTGGAGCATGAACACAAACTGTCTCTGCTGTAGACTGGAGGAACATGTGGGTTTGTGTGCTTTACTGAATCACATGAAAAATAAACAGTTAGCCCATCCCATTTAAGAGGATTATTTGCTTTTAAAAATGTGTATCATCTTACTTGGGTTATAATATGTATCAACTGCTTACTTTAGTCTTCACTGTATAGCATGGAAGTTGGTATAAAGTCTTTATACAATTGATACAAAACCTTCTTTTCAAAATCTGCTGAAAAGATGATAAATTCTTTAATTCTCTCTGCACTTTTACATAATCTGCATAATACTTTATACATCATATATATAGGAAAGCTACAAATATAAAGTGTAATCTTAGCATGTAGCACTAATTTCTGTGAGTTTACTTTGTTTATATTGGATACCTCTAATAATAGAAATTGTAATCATGTTGGAGAATGATTGCATTTAAACTACTGGTCCACTGAATTTTTTTCTTACCTATCCCTAAAATGTCTTCTAGAGTGAAGATTGAAGTGATTTGCTTTATCAGGAGTTTTGGCTGTGCTCTCTTGACTGTTAAGTCAACTATTTTTAATGAGAGATTTCAATTGTATATGTGGCACAAATAATCGAAATATCAAGCATCATCTTGAAGTAGTAGTTACTGCCTTTACTGAGTTTTGAGGGAAAAATACAAAGTAATATCTGAAGAGCATAACAGATCATGTCTATGTATAATTGAGGGACAACATACACATAGGCAGGTGAGACTGGTTTCTGAAAATGCAGATGTGATATGATGTTACTGTTTCTCTGAGGTCTCCAGTATTCATTCATGTTCTTCACATGTTTGGACATTCATCTTCAGTTGCTTTGCTATCAGCTCTGCACAGCTCTCTGCAGCTGTGGTCTTTGTCTGCATGCCTTTCCAATTTTCCATGTGTTTCTCCAGCTCTGTTTGGAGATCTCTGTTTTCAGTCTGTCTGCCAGGTAGGCTTTAGATTCATAGAGGGAAAGCAAACAAAACTACGCCTCTTAACCTTGCTTGCTGTGTAAAAAGAAAGACAACAAAGGTGTGGAAATGGGTCAGGTGGCCCAAGCAATGCCTGCTCTAGGCTTTTCTTTTCAGGGTAGTCCAGGCATTGCTTTCTGCATGATTTCAGGGTAAGGAAATAAAATATCTGAAACTGTGCACTATATGTACTTTATATTGCCATGTATTCATATATAGACTTAGTACAGCTAAGAATTACCCAGCATTGCACCATTTTATAACAGATTTTTATCCTTGTTGCACTAATACTTACTATTAAAAAAATGCAAAGAAAAATCATGGTATTTGTAAGTTAAACACATAATTTTCTTTCTTGACCCCTCTTAATAAAACCGCGTCCTTAATCATATATTTAATGCTGTAGAAAACTCCTGGCATGAATGTAGTTATACTGCTGATTATGTCAGTCTTCTGTTCCAACATAAAAATAGAAAGAAATGGTATGAGTGGGATACTGATGTACTTGTCATTTTTGGAGATTTTATCTATTTATAGGCAACCTTGTATTTATGTATGTGTATGTATGTGTAGACCAAGCCTAAATTAATTACATCTTTACAGCCTCACCCTTCCCAGGAAATTTTAAATGTTTGGAAGTATAACAACCTCCGCAGTTGTGCCCACCAAGAAAAACAAATGAATAGGAACAATATGTGGAAAACATGAATGCAGAATGGGACTGAAATCCAAGTGGAAATAAATACAGATTCAGATGAATTACTTGATGAAACAAACTGACTTAGAATAGCCTCATAGACTTTTTGAATGCATAAGACTGGTAGTATTAGGTAGAGTTAGAAATAAGTACTTAAGTGTAAATTGCTCTAACATTTTATTTGCAAATCCCATTAATTCTGAAAGTGGAGGGAGCAAATATAAAAAGGTGGTGGTGCAATATTGCATTACTTTTCCACATTACTTAATGCATATTAATTGGGATTTTCAAGGTTCCTTTTTCTTGTAGTATTGTGTAAATTTTGAAACGGCAAAGAATCTGCTGTATGTCCTTTCAGTCATTATTGTTGTAATGTCTTCATACTTGTCCCTTTGTATTCCAGAGTTAATGATCTCTAGTTGAATATGAGATGTTTATGCAGTGATGCAATATGAGAGAAGTGTTAACTTATACTTGAAAAGCTAGCTAATATATATATAACCTTTAGTCTGGATATTTTTTCAGAATGCTGGAAAAGGTTAAAACCATACCCCTTCTGACTTTCTACTTAGGGAGTAACTAGCAGTTGGAAGAAGTGAAGGAAGAAACTTTTCCTTTCAGTGTACTTCAGCAAGAAATCTTCATGCAGCAGAGAGGCCAGGGTTTTTGGAGAAAAGAAATCTCTCTCTATGAATTTGAATAGTGACAAAACTGCACTGAAGAGCAAATATTTTTGATTCTATAAGATTCCAAATTGCTCTAAATGGAAAGTTTCCCCAGAGAGTATTCATGGAAAGAGTAAAATGATATATTTGTCTGGGCACTGGAAAAATTGCTATGGAAAGACTGCATCAGTAAACTACCCTTTAAGATGCAGAAGGTGCTGTTTTTAGGCATCATAAATGCAAGGTGGAAATACTGCCTAATCCGCTTAGATGCATAAATTTTCTACTGAAAACTTAAATTGGGTGTAAAATTATTCTGCTGTGCATGCAGAGGAGATGTCATTTGAACCTTTGTGCACTTCTGTGCAGCAAAGCTGTTCTGGGAGTGCCTTTGCCATCTGCAGCGCACTGACAGTCTTGAATTTGTTCAAAAATCAAGTAGAGGCTGTTGGTTTAAGTAATGGCTGTACCACATTTCCACTGTATAGGAAACCTGAGTTCTATTCGCTTCCCCGTCAGCAGAGTTCACTGGCCCTGTTGGTGCAAATGCTGCTGCAAAATTACACTGCAGAAAGCAGTGAAAGCAAGAAATAAATTGCAGAAGCTGTCCAATTGGTTAAGGCTGGCTAAAAGGACAGCGTGTGGGTCAGTTGCTGTGTCACCAGTTTCCCAGTGAGTTTTCCTCCTGTGCACATCAAACAGTGACTGTGCATGGGGGAGGCTATCACCTGTCTCTGACCACGCCCTCATAGGGTATGGGCTGATGCAGCCAAGTTTTATTGCACCACCTTTCTCTCCTGCCTTTGGTGAAGACAGAAATAATACTTTGTGAACTCTACTCTGGAGAACAGGGTCTTTCTTACACTACTACTCCATTTGTTCAAGGGTCTGATGTTTAGTAACACTTACACTTACCTTACCTTTTGTATACTCTCAGATACAGAGAAATTTGCCTGAGTCTTGATGCAAATCACTCAGAAATACTGTGTGTGCTCTGCAACCCCTCATTTTGGGAGCTCAGAGCAGAAGCCTTTACATAAGCTGTTTGTTTTCCCTATCTCTGAGATAGGCCGTTTTTCCTTAGAGGACTGTTTCCATTCACTCCAACATCCCTTTTGCTATCAAACTGGCATGTAAAATACCAAGATAAAAAGCTTACAGTGGAAAAAATGGCCATAATGAGTCACACTAAAGGTCCACCCACCCCAGTATCCTGTCTCAGTTAATACCTCATTAAGTCTTGTGGCTTTAATTTAAACAATTTTGTGGAGCTGGGAGATAGCCAAAGGTTTGCTCCTGCCACCCTATATATCACCAGAGTTACAAAGCCTGGGGTTGGTTGCGGAGCTCTGTCTCTTTTAAAGTGGAAAAAGTAAACAACTATGAGGATGCCTTGAAAAATACAGTAACACGTGTGCTATTTCTCTGCTAATACTCTCAGTCTGCCACCCTTTACTTGAGCTGGATGCAACATATGTGTATTTATTTAGTAACCCTCTATGACTTTCTGCCACATCAGCTTCCATATATTGAAAGTGGTTTGGTATAACTGAGAAGTGGGAAAGCAGTTCTAGATGTTTTCCTGGTTACATTTGGTAAAACCACAAACTAACACTAGGGATAATTTAGGAAAAGACAGAGGCCAAAAGTTTTGTTTAAAATATTAATTCCTGGATTGGGTGGTGTTTCTGTAAGTTTCAAGTACACTATTGGTGCCTGTTTAATTACTGTGTTGACAAGATACAGCAGCTTGGTCTCTGGAGTTGTTGGTTTGGCATCTCTTTTGACTGTTAAAAAGTGCAGTGCTCTAATATTATTTCCTTTCTAGTAAATTGAGCATTGGAATCCTCATTATCTGGTTGCTTAAGCCCTGGTTTTATCCTTTTAATTTTCATTTCTATTAATAGGTCTATTTTGGCCTATTAAACATTTATTTTGGTTTATACTTAAAATTAAATTCTCAAGTACAGGCTTTGTTGAAAATGAAATAGAGGATTCTCACGAATGGAAAAGATGATCTGTCGAGGAAATATAGTTTTGTTCTGTGAATCAGATAAGCTTGTTTTATTTTATTGATTCCTTTTAAGAAGTGTAAATTGGACCATGGTTTTCACCAGAAGAAATGTTACTGTAATGTGATGTTTTTCAACATTAAAGACATGCACTGAAAGCTGCTGTAGCATTCCTGATGCCTCTCTGTACCCCAGTACAGCCAGCAAATGTTGCTTTAACATGTACCTCTCCCACAATGAAGTATTAGCATTTCTGTGGAGCAGCTCCTTCCCTGGAGGCACAGAGCTTCCTTGCAGGCCCCTGCTTTCTCCTTCCCCTTCTGAGCATCTGCCTCTTTCCTGTAACTTCTATCATTCCACCAGATCTGGAGGGTCATCCCTGCAGGTGCCAGTGGGTAAGTGCTTGCTGAATGATGAGCAGAGATGAGAGGGCACAGTGCAGTTTGAGGAAGGCATTTGTGGTTTCTGCAGGGTTGGTGAAAGTAGAGCAATGCCAGCAAGTAGGATCCCGGTGTCCGTACCTGACCTGAAGTATCTGTGCTCATGACACAGAGCACATTCAGTTCACATCCGAGGCAGTGTGTTGCTAAAATAATTTTTTTTAGTTTAGTGTGCTGTTTTAATTTAATTAAACAGTTACAGCATTTATGGTAGCTGGCCCTGTACTCACTTTTTATTGAAGACTGATAGCAGTGAAGTCACTAAGTTGCTTGTTTTCGATTTTCCTTTTACATAAATACTGTATGTGTTACATAAATAGCCACTTAGACAGTCACAGAGGTGACAAACAGCTAAGCTTAGTTAATGTTCTATTTTGCAATTAGTTAATGTGCTATTTTGTTCAATCTTCTTTTTCAAAACTGTTCCTTATAATTTTAATTTTTTAAGTTTTTAATTTAAATTTTTAAATTTATTTCTTTTGGGTTGTTGGTGGGAAAAATCAAAAGTATTTTATAGTTTTTTAGTGTCAGCCTTGTGCTTTTTTATATGTATGTCAGCTCTCTATACTGTAGTTTATTTGGGGTTTTTCTCAGTTATAGGCTGACATTTTTCTGATATTCTAAAAGCATGCAGTTGTCCCTCAGTCACCTGCTGTTCAAATTCCCACATAAATTTAATTTCACGTGTTATTCTTTGATATTTCTCAATTTGGTCTCATGAGAGACATATTTTACCCTACAGTAAACACTTGCCACAGAAAAGGCTGGAAGAGATTTTAAAATGATCAATTGTACAAATCACCAACAAACCAAATAAACTATGTAAATTGTCTACCTCTACTATGGTAATATTTTTTTCATGTATCACAAGCCTAATACTTACATAGTTTCATAGTTTGAATAAATCCTTTTTCAAATAGCTGGAATAAAAAACTGCCATTTAATCTGTTTGAATAAAGGTGATATCCCAGTATTTGTGTAGCAGAGCTGGAAAAGTGGATCTTATGTCCTAACCCATAGACCCCAAAGTGTGTCTGATTTTTTTACCCATTCTGACACAAGGTAATATGAATAACAAAATATGGCTCTACCTTGCAATTATCTGTAATCTGAAGGAGAGATTTAATAACAGAATAATTATGGTTCTGTTTTATTAACTTTGGGGAATTACATTAGGTGGGAGTAGCATTTCCTGGAATTTGTCTGCTCTGCAATGAAATGAATTCACCCTGAAAATTGCATTTTATGTTGAAGGATGAGATGAGAGAATACAAAAGAGATTCAATATACTTCCTTTCACAGTCTTGAAATTAATGGATCTCTAATACAGTACTCCAAAAATATATCTTTTACCACTATGGTACTATTTTTTTTCAATAAACGCAATGAATAAATATTTCTTAATTAAAATAAATTAGTCAAATAATATTTTTAACAGCAATATGAGACCAAAATTGCATGTTTGCTTGACATGGGGTTATATTTCATAAAACATGATAGCAAAGGAAACATAAACAGAGGAAAAAAGTCATAAGTAGAAGGTGTATGTAATTTATGTAATCTTGTATATTACAAAACACTGTCTGCAGGGCTTGGCTCTGCTGGGGAAGGGTTGGGGCTTGCTGAGACCCTGACTGCTGGTGTCAGTCTCAGTCCTGGGGTACAGGAGTGAGAATTGTCCCAGACTCCCTGAAGTAGCCAGGTGTGTGGGTTGAGACTGAAGTAGTACCTCCCCACCAGTACCTGATATGTAAACACTTGCCATTATTTTGGGTTATTTGATAGTGTCTTTTAATAAGGGCTACAGAGTGGGATAGGGAGATAGTGTTTGGACAAGTGTGACTGGGAATATAACCTACTTGTGGAAGTGTCTCGCAGAAGTGTATAAATGCACCTTGGTGAAAATGGAGCTTCCACAAAGAGGCTGGTGAGTGTTGTTGAGTTTAGAAGCTCAGTTTGGGGCTTACATGCCTGTCTGACACTTTTTAAGTCAGTGGTTCATTGCAGGGTGGCCACATCTGGTCTTACAGATTCAATTCAGAGATGTTCCTCAGACACAGTTTTTAAACTGCAGAAGCTTGAATTTTTTTTGTAATATAATAACAGTGTATTTTCTTTTCATTTTTTCCCATCTAGTTTTGTATCAAGACCTTGAGAATAAAGTACACATGGCACAGATCATAACATTTTTTCAGATGCTGTTAGTTCTGCTACTTCATGATTATATCTCAGCTGAAGATGGCGAAACAAGAGCAAGTAGGTCTTAATTTTTGCATTTCAGATAAGCTTCAAAGCATGCCTCGAATTTTTAGTATCCATTTTGGTGTTCACATGTACCCTTCTGCTGATGGTGATTTTATTCCAATATAATTTTCCTGGTGAAAATATATGAAAAATAGCTTAAACATCTTATTTCTTCATTGGAAGGGGAATGTCTTTGTTTGTGTCTTGGAAATGCCCAAGGGGGCAGATGAAACTGTAAAGCTCCAGTTTTGATTTAAAATTAAGTCTTGATTATTTGTATTTTCATTGCTTCAGAAATCATGTTCTGAGTAGCTTAATGTTATGTGAGAAACTAAATAAGGAGGAATGAAGGTTCTGTGAGAGGAAGGTAACTCCAGTTCTGGGACATACCTTCTTCCACATTCTTCAAAATTAGCATCTCAAATCACACCAAACCATTTTTATACTCTAAATCTGATTTATAGAAAAGAAAACATTAAAGCAAAGTAGCTTTCCTAAAGAAAAAGTGACCGAATAAAAAAAGTGTAGAAGACTTGCCTCTAGCCACAATGACACTTCCAGGGTAGATCTTTTTCCTCTAGTTTTGCTCTCAATACAGCAATTTTCAGTATTTCACAACAAACCCCATAAAATTCCTTTTGGTCTTTAGAAAGACTGTTTATTTTCAGTCTACCTGCTCTAGGAGTACCCATCAAAATGAATACTCTGCTTTTAGCAGAGTCTAATGATGAGTCCCTCCCAACTGAAATTACTCTGTGATTCAAATCCCTGGACCACTGAGTGATGCACTCAGCATGCCCCTTGCCCCTTCTGCCAGTGTCTTTTCTCTTCACCACCACCTGCATTGCACAAGCATTTCTCCAGCAGATTATGGTCACTTGCTTTCAAGGAAGGTGGAATCTTGTCGAGACCAGAAGTGTCTGTAGGCAAATTTCAGGGTAAGGCAAAGCCCTTATTCCTGTGGTGGAGCTGCAGACTTTAAGAAAACAAAAGGACAGTAAGCCCCATGACCTCATGTGCTATGAGATCAAAATAATCCCTCCTGCTTTTAGCCATGTCCTTGGCACCTCATGTGTCAGTTATCAAAACTTCTTTCACGGTCAATGGAAAACGATTCCCTCCTTTAGAAAGTTATTCCCTCCATCCAAAAATGGGCATGTAGCATGGATAGGACTTTGCTATGGAAATGCTTGTGTCTGTCCATGGCCTATAGTTGGCAATTTAGGCAAAAAACTCCATTTATGACTACAGCTAGGAGAGCTGAATCCATGCCTAAGTCATCATGCAGTTACACTGTAGTTATTAAATGCTTACATGATTCTATATTCTGGAGGTTGAGCTCATTCACTGAATACTTTTCTTATGTAAAAATCAGAATATGCTACCATCAACATTCAACTGAGACTTAGGATTTTATAATACTAGTTCTGTAAATGCCATGTAGCAGTGTCCGAAGTAAATTAAAATGTATTTGTAAAAGGATTCTGGAGGATTCAGGCCTTCCTCTGCAGTGTGCTTGGTTTGCTATTGAAAAGCAGTTTTTACGTTTATCATCTCTGCAGATGATATATGAAAAGACCCAATATGTATTCCTCTTTGTTTAATGAATACAATTCAATTGCCAGCTAAGGAACTGAATTCCAGAAATTTTCATATTTGTTTCTGGTGCTAATGTAGAAACCAGAAAATGGTGTGGCTTTCAGATACCAAGTTGGATCCGTGTAGCTTACACAAACAATCTTACACAAGTTTGCCCTGATGAACTCTGCTAATTTTTTTTCAGCTGGAATGTATTTGTCAATATGGATCCTAATATAAACACTAATTGATAGGAAAAACATTTACTGTGGAGGAAGAAAGTGAAAGTGTTCATTAAAATGTTTGTTTGGATTTTTTTTTTTTTAGGTTGCAGAACTGCTCCAGCAGATTTAGTTTTTATCTTGGATGGCTCTTACAGTGTTGGCCCAGAAAACTTTGAAATAATAAAAAGTTGGCTTGTCAATATTACAAGAAACTTTGACATAGGGCCAAAGTTTATTCAAGTTGGAGTTGTCCAGTATAGTGATTACCCTGTACTTGAAATTCCCCTCGGAACTCATGAGTCCACTGAGAACCTCATCAGGGAAATGGAGTCCATACACTATCTGGGAGGAAACACAAGAACAGGAAAAGCTATTCAGTTTGCCTTTGACCATCTTTTTGCAAAATCTTCAAGATTTTTAACAAAAATAGCAGTTGTTCTCACTGACGGAAAGTCCCAAGATGAAGTCAAAGATGTAGCAGCAGAAGCAAGGAAAAATAAGATCACTTTGTTTGCAATTGGTGTTGGCTCTGAAATTGAGGAGGATGAACTTAAAGCTATTGCCAATAAACCTTCATCAACTTATGTATTTTATGTTGAAGACTATATTGCAATATCAAGAATTAAAGAAGTTATAAAACAGAAACTCTGTGAAGGTAAGGGATTGTAAAATATTTAAAATGTGCAAAATGTAGTTCTGTACACATATTTTTTTAATTTCACAAGCAGAATACATGATTAATGTAACCTAAGGGACCTGATACTCTACTATAATCTTCTTTCTTTTTGATCTTCTTTGTGGAAATTCCTCCCAAAATGTTATTTTCTCTGTCAAACAAAGAGGCATATTTGGGAAAGATAAGGTGTTTTAATGCAGTATGGGTTTAATTTCAATAAGTGTTCTCTTGCCCTTAGCCCAGGTGTTTTTTTTATTGATAAAGTTTAAAAACACTAAAATATTTCAGCAATTCTCATAGTGCCGAGAATGTAGAGTTTACTTTATTGATTTCCTGGCTGCAACTGATACTCATGCACAATCCAGCATTTCTTCTAGAGAGGTGAGAGAACAGCCTGCCATTACAACAGGAATTCTTCTGAATACATACTTTTTCTGAATACATACTTTTTGAAAAACTCAGAAGAAAGGCTGCTGGCAAAAATCATAGAATTGTAGAGTGGTTTGGATAGTAGGGAACCTTAAAGATCGTCTAGTTCCAACCTCCCTACCATGGGCAGGGACACCTTTCATTAGATCAGGTTGCTTAGAGCCCAATCCAACCTGGCCTTGAACACTTCCAGGGATGGGGTATCCATAACTTCTCTGGGCAACCTGTTCCAGTGCATCACTGCCCTGGCATTAAAGAATTTCTTCCTAATATCTAATCCAAACCTACCTTCCTTCCTTTTGAAGCCATTCTGTCTTGTCCTGCCACTAAACACCCTTGTGAAAAATCCCTCTCCAGCTCTCTTATAAGGTTCCTTTAGGTACTGGAAGGCTGCCCTAAGGTCTCCCCACACCCTTCTCTTCTCCGGGGGAACAACCCAAACTTTCTCAGTCTTTTTCTACAGGAGAGAGGCCCTAGCCTTCTAATTAGCTTTGTGGCTTCCTCTGGACTTGCTCCAGCAGGTCCACATCCTTCTTATGTTGTGGCCCCAGACCTGCACACAGTACTCCAGGTAGGGACTCATGAGACTGGGGTAGATGTCTGTAGTTGTCGTAAGCAGTTATGATGTTTCTTAGAAGAATTTTATAGAAGAGTTAGCCAAGGGCAACGTTGTAAAATGACTCTTTGACTGTAGAATGCTAACAGCATTACTACATTGAGTTTTCTGAAATTTTGTAAAATAATGGCTTTCTTTTATGTTTGAAAAAAAATATAATATTGCTCCTAAAATGAATCACTCAGGCTGTAGTATGTCAGTGGTTTTTTGTACATGTTTTATTATTAGAGTTGATGCAAGTCCCATTTCAGTTGTACCATATTTCTGTACTCAATAAGAGTGAAAAGTAGATTTTGTTTGCTCTCACTTTGAATATCTACTTCATTGAAAAAATATGATGGTACTTTTGTTGAGGATACTAGTGTTTATTTCTTGCTACATTAAATGAAATTCATAGTATTTCCTTGTGGCTGATGTAGTAAGGTGGTCAGTCCAAAAATTAAATCAACTAAGTGGAGCTAAATTCTTTAATAGAACTTCATGCAGAGAGAAATTCCTCTAAATAAACACTAAATAAGCACAATATTTTCACTGACTAAAGTTTCAGAAGAAGTGCCATTATATTTCATCAAGATGAATTTTCAACTTTCAGCATCAAGATAACTGGTATCCTTTAAATTTCATCTATGGTATTTCACATGATTTACAGCAGTAATCTGGGAATGTTGGCTATTTGTACAAAGTGTATTACTCTTTCACTTGAAGCGACCCTTTGCTTTGTCTCTCTTATGTCGTGCACTTCCCTTGTTTTAGCATTTAGATGCTTCTCTCACAGAGCAATCAAAACCACTTGGCAGCTTCTTTTCTAACCACAATGTCTTTAGCAGGTGAACTCCAAGACTGATAAACTGGAATTTTTTTAGCTAAGTTGTGCATTATTTTATTTATTGATTGATTGATTTACTGGTTCTCATGTTGTTATGATTCACTTTGACTGAAGGAGAGGAAGTTCCATGAGGAAATGCAGCAATGGTTTGGCTGTGATCAAACACATGAAACTTCCCAAAAATTTTGCAATTCTCTCTTCATGGTCTTTGTGTAAATGTCTACAAAAAAACCCAACGCTATCTTTTACTCTGTGGAGTTTTAAAATCCATTCTCAAGTGAACACAGATAAAAGGCCACAGGGGCAGTATCTCCTTTCTGGATGGAGGTTGAGCTTTGGTGGTTCCTGGAGCAAGTATTGCTCTTAGGAACAGGCTTGCAGGTGGTGGGCTTTAATGTGCCTTTTAGGGACTCCAGTGTTTGTTTTAGAGTATATCAGGGGAAAAAAGGCTTCCTGAATCTGTCAGTCAGAACTGAACCACATATTTGAGAACTATTTAATATTTGTTATTTATTCTGAAAGACAAATGTTACTGTACTATCAATATGTTATAGCAAAAAATAATGAAAAAAGAGTATTAATTAATTTGTTTTGCCACTAATTTCTGCATGCTGTATAATGGCTCTGTTAGTTATCAAAATAGTCCTGACAGATTATCCAGAAGGCCCAGAAAGGATCTACCTGACTGGGAATTTGTCATGTAATTCACCAATGTGCCACTGGAAAGAAAAAATAGTTTCTTAATATGTAATTTTACACGTGTTTTATTTGTTTGGTTGGTTTGGAACAGTTATTTTGGCCCTGATCTATTATAATAGCCCTCTTACACAGAGTATTCCTATTTCTGCCTTTAGTTTTTGGTTTTACACCAAATTTGTAATATTCTAACTGAGAGGATATTTATCAGTGTATATGTATGCAATTATCTGTAATCTCTGTTAATTGTGATATGTCCATTTTCCATCTTTGCAAAAAATGAGTTTAGAAAATAGTTCCATGATAACAATGCACACTTGAACAAACCTGAAAAAAGCACCATTACTCTTACTCAATAGCAGAAATATGTTGACTTAAATCTGTGTTTTGACAAGAATGAGGAGGAAAGTTTTGTTGGACTTGTTTTGGTTTTTTGTTTGTTTTTTTTAAACCATTCAGGAGGTAGACGTCTTAAGTTCCAAAATGTGGGCAGAGTTCTTGCAGACCTCTTTCTTGTAGAACAGACAGATAATTTATTTGTAATTTGGAAGTCGAGTTTCATTTTGCTGTGGGGAGGAAAAGAAAACTAATGGGAGTTTAAGTGGCTTCTTGCTGCTGCCCCAACTACCTGTGACGTGTCCCCTTAGGATGGATTGTCCTTTCCCATGACAGACAGGTTGTGCAGAAAATTAGTGGAATTTTCTTCGAGCATATTTATCCTGCCTCCGCCACCAGAATGGGGTAGCTTCTGACTGCCCTGGGGTTGTTTAGAAAGGGAAGTCAGGCAGTGTTGCTCATATTATGAAAAGAAGCCAGTCTAGACCTTTGAGCTGATAATTCCCTGGCAGAGAGAAAGGAGTTTTCCAGCCCATGGCTGGTCGAGATGGAGATAAGAGGACTCTCCACCCTTTCTTTGGAATGTATTCCTAACCTCTTCCCTGTCTATGAACTGATACTTTTCTGAAGAAACAGTGGGAAATGAATAATGATATTTATTGTAAACAGTTTAGCATAATTTTAATAAAACAAAAGAATTTCTTTTCATTGGTTTGTTACCCTAATGTTTGTTTTAGTATTAAGTTTCGCTGTCCTATCTCTTTTTTGTTTTGTTGGTTGAGACTACGTAGGGTTTTTTTGTATAAAGATAGTTAACCAAGATAACGTGCAGCTAACTTACGCTTCCACAGAAAATATGTCACACAGTATTTTTCCAGAGAGAATAACTTCAAGCAGATTTCAGTGTAACAGACAAAACAGCTCAGAGTCCATTTTGAGTTAAATAAAATGAAAATAAAACTTTGTCCATTTTCAAACTGATTTTATAGTTGGGAGGGATGCTGAATTCAAATTGTTAGTGCATTTTGGATATTAACATCTATAATTTTATATAATTTTGGAACCATGCAATTTTAGAAATGAAGTTCGATATATTTATTAGCCAGGTATTGTAGTACCTGTTAACTACAATTAGTGACAATTCAAAATAGGATGTGAATGTAATTGCAGTAAAATATGACATTTTAATATTCTTGCTTCAAGTCCCTGAGGATCCTGCATACCACTTCTCTCATGTTGTACTTAACTGACAGTTCTCAGTTCTCTTTTTATTTCTTGAAAGGCAGATAAAAAAATTAGTTGGGTGGGAGGCTACTTTTCTTGGAAGTTTTAAGTCATATTTTGGACTGTCCTTGCATTTATTACTTTGCAGAATCTGTTTGCCCGACAAGAATTCCAGTGGCAGCTCGAGATGAGAAAGGATTTGACATTCTTGTAGGATTAGGTGTGAAAAAAAAAGTTAAAAAGAGAATTCAAATATCAGCTACTAATGCAAAAGCTTATGAAGTAACCTCACGTGTTGACCTTTCAGAATTAACAAGGTATTGAATTTTATAAATATGCTTCTATATTCAATAAGACTTTTTTGTTTCTTTAAGTGAGAAGGACTTATTTTAGAATTCATATGAATATTCAAGTACTGTCTTGTTTTTTCCACCCTCCCTCCTTATTTAGGAATGTGTTTCCAGAAGGTCTCCCTCCATCCTATGTGTTTGTTTCCACACAAAGATTTAAAGTCAAAAAGACATGGGATTTGTGGAGAATCCTGAGTCTAGATAAGAGACCACAGATAGCAGTCACTGTTAATGGAGAAGAAAAAACATTATCATTCACTACAACAAGTTTAATAAATGGCACACAAGTTATTACATTTGCTGCACCTCATGTGAAGGTAAGGAGTATGTCACCATCATGCTGGAATACTTCTTTAAGTACACGTCATTCCACCATTCCCCTCTTTGGGCAAACCAGTTTATTGTTTTCTACTACAATCTAAAGATTGTCTTTCAGTCTTTCTTCAGTAATTTCCAGTAAAGTATTCCACTCTTGTAAGGAAGATTGTCTTAGCTGCAGACAGAGGAGAGAGACAGAGGAATGGAGATTGGATGACACTTGTAGCAGGGATATGTGCAGCCCAGAGATTGCCCTTCCTGCCACAGGGAGTGTTATTTAAATGAACAGAGAGGGCTAATTCAGCAGACAAAGACTGGGAAAGATTTGCTGCAGGAGTGCTTCATGGCCAAGTGGGTTCAACTTTTCTGGGAAGCAGAGGCCTGCATTCAAATCCCTACTCCAAATCAGGCTGAAGGAATTTAAAATATAAATCCTCATTGAAGAAAGGACTCTTGTCCAAGAAATATGTCTTAACTACTAAGCTTTTTCTAGGGAGAGGTATTTTATTCTTCTGTTACTGGATGGAGAATTTTTGCTTTTTCTTTCCAAATTTCCTCTACCTTTTAGTAATTATTAGTAGGTAAAATATTTTTTTATTTTTTTAAGAAGCTGTGTTAAACTTGATTTACTGGAAACTGTTAGAAAATTCAGTCTCAAGTCAATAATCAATGTGTATTTATCTATTTCTTGGAGCTGCACAGACAAATCAGTCTTATTCATGCAGTCCCAGATATCCATGAACTTCACCAGGAAAACATAACTTTTGTGTTTGTTTATTTTTGATTGTTTTGTTTGTTTGTCTGTTTGTTTTTGTTTCTCCATGCTTGCCTTGCTTTTATGGAGAACAATAATTTCTTGGCTTTGTTAGACCTGTGTCTCTCTTAACACAGTATAAATGTGAATACACTCTTAATGAATTCTTTTCTTTAATAAACCTTTATGATAATTTATCACATATCAATTTATCACAAGTACCAATTTTTTTCACCATGATTGATGATCTGAAGTGTTTGAGACATTAAACCACTGCTGATAAAGAGGCTTCTGGCTGGATATTTTTAACAAACACAGGTTTGAGCAGGTTTAAGGTCATAGACTAAAAAAAAAAACAACCTCTGTGAGTTATAAAATAATTCTGAAATAATGATTAATTATTACCAATTGTCATATTTTCAGTTACAATATTATTTGGCAATACTTTATTTGCCTGTATAGTTTAGAATTATTTGTATGCGAAACCTGCAGCCTTGATCATCTCAACCATTAACAGCAGTTTAATTGTTGAAGTGCAGTTTTATTGTTATTTAAATTGAAGGCATTTTGTTTTAAACAAGGCTGTTTTCTTCGTTTTTCTTAGACATTGTTTGATGAAGGCTGGCATCAAATTCGTCTCTTAGTAACAGAAGACTTTGTAACTTTATATGTAGATGGCCAAGAAATTGAAACAAAGCCATTACATCCTGTTTTAGGTATTTACATCAGTGGCCTAACCCAAATAGGAAAGTATTCTGGAAAGGAGGAAACGGTACAGGTAGGCATATGCTAAAACTACAATAATTCGGTAATTCTGTTGTAGGCTAACATTGCATTGGTGACTTCTGTTTTCTTGAGCTTCTGTTTTCTTGAGCTTATTCTTCTAACTTAGAGTAGACTGGAATTTAGTATACAAAGTTGTAATACTTAAGAGAGAATGAAAATGGTCAAGAGGACTTAGCACAAGTCATGTGTCTTGTGACGTGATTGCTTAACTGGTCTCACTTTCCCCAAGGACAAAATTGATGCAACGTGGTTGCCTGGGAAACAGTGTCTCAAAGTAGGGAATTTCCTCTGCTTGATATTTGCATATGATGTCCTTCCTTCAGTGTATGTATAGGTGATGCTGGTAAAAGAGGGAAAATTTTGGTCAAGTTTCTTTCTCCTTGCTTTACAGTCGTGATAGTTTAATACTAGAAAAACTGACAGTAGTTTAATTTTGTTTTGGAATGTAGAAACAAAGCAGAATGGCAAAAACTTTTGTTTACCTGATGCTAGTGTTTTTATTCAATGCTTTTTAAAGATTGATTTTGTGTACTAAACACTAAGCGTTAGGGATGCCTTCAGATGCTTCACCAGAATTTACTAATCTTGCGTCTAATATGAGCAGATCTGTGTAGAAGCATCTTCCCAGGTCTGTTAAGGTAAAAAGCGAGAGATTGGTCTTGCCTGTGCTATTAACTTGTTTCCTCGATATTGGCAGCCAGTGTAGTTTGTGCTGTATGTGTTTGGATTAATTCCCAGGGAATATGGATGGTGATTTCTGTTATTTTAAAAAAAATTTGGATTGATTCTTTTTATTTAAATAATTCTGTTACAGTATGTTTAATTGATTGCACATATTAATCATTGTGAGTAGCCTAAAAATATTTCTGAATATTTAATTGATTTTTAACTGTAGTGTATGCACAGACCTCTAAAGAGTCTTTTATGTTTTGAATTACAGTTTGATATACAAAAACTGCGAATCTACTGTGACCCGGAGCAAAATAATCGAGAAACAGTCTGTGAGATCCCAGGATTTGTGAGTATGATAGATGAACTTTTGAAGATTACTTGACTTTTTTTTACAAATCACTGTTTAAAGCTGACTTAATGATATTTAAAAATAAATTATACTACATTGATTCAGCTGGTGCAAAGACATGTTTGTTACCTGTGCAATATCAAGTGACACAGACCTTGTCTGTTTTCAGCCTTATTTTCTCACAAAGTTTTTTACAAGTTGTTTTGCTTTAGGTATTTAATGATGTAAACTTGATCTATATGAGTATAGAAGAATCTCAGAATCCTCTCTTAAAATTTCAGATTTTAAGCATTATAGAATGATAAAGCTTCTATGTTTTTTCAGTGTAAAATTCTTTAAATATGAGTTTTGAGCTTTTCTGATATACTCCTTACTACTTGTCAGGTCATTTAATCTGTGAAATTTTGGTACATAACCAGCAAACTTGTGTTTCTAAATCAACCTTCTCCCATTAGAAATATCTGCTGAGGTCTGTCATAAATATCCCATTATCTGAAATATTGCCATGATTTCAAAAAGTATGCTAAGTACAAGGCAAATAAAATCAAGACTTTATGATTCAAGTAAACAATTAGCAAGTTTATGGGGAGCTTTTGGCCCTCTCTTGATCCTCTTACAGTTAATTATGCACTGAAATGTAAAAGATAGACAAACAGATCTGGAAACCAATCATGACTGACAGAGCAGGATTTAAGCATTCAGTTCCTATCTCAAAGCATAAGCAAGAGATTGAGTTAAACATACAGATTCAAAATACTCTCCTTTGGTGGCTAAAACAGACTAAGCTAAGGATCATCAGGTGCCAGTGTCTTACTGTGTAGACCCACATTCCACATGCTGTGGTTTGGTTTAGTATCATTTTGCTGGTTGGACAATAGAACCATTAAATCTACAGCATCCAGATTTTCTTTTTTGTCAGACTGGCATGTATTGCCAGCTAGTCTGTTTTTCTTCTTTTCCTTTGGAACCAGTGTGTCTATTACATCCTTATCAGGGCTTTTTCAACTTTCAATCAAGCAGCAAGTAGGTGAATGGATTATTACCTCTTCTGAACTCTCTGAATCGAGAGCTAACAAGTGCAGGAACACTTTCGTAAAATTAGCTTTGAATCTTGAAGAAAATAAAGTATATGGCTATTTAACTGCACCACATATCCTTTTGCTCTTTACAAATTAAAAGCAGGGTATGGAAAGTAGTCAAATGAAAACATTTTGCATAAAGAAGGCAAACACTAAAAAGCCTTTCATATCTTATGTTCTCTGCAATTTATCAAGGAGTTGAAGCCAAATGATTGCTTTTTGCTGTTTTAGTTTCCCTGTCTGTTTTTGTAAATTAAATTTGGACTTTGCCCATGAGATTCTGGACTCCTTCAGAAAATAAAAATGTTGGATGATCTTCAAGGAGGAATATGTGGTTTGTGGTTGTATTCGGGCAGAGTGTGGTTGTGTCAGAGTTCCTGAAATAAGCAGAGGCTTTATGTACTAATTACAGCCCAAATTAATCCCCTTTCCCAGAGATACCTAACTGCATAGTAATTTTAAGCTCCTTCTGTGATCCATGGAAAATGAAAAATTTCTCAAGGGGTTGCTTAAGCTGAAAATTGAAAACAGAGGAAGCTCTCTGTGTCCACAGAGTGTGTCTGAAATCTGCAGTGGCTATTTCCATTAGAGTACTCCTGTGGACAGTGCGGCTAATGGTGGCTACTAAACTGTTAAGACAATTTCATGGTTGCTCTGCTGAAGTATTTGGGGTTGGATTGTTCTGTGGTATTGCAGATACTAGAACAAAAATCAATTGATAGCAGAGTGTAATGCAGTCACAGGAAAGCAAGGAAAAGCCAGCCATGCCTCTGCGCTGCTCTGTGTTTTCCCAGATGGTGGATTCAGGCAGAGAGCAGAGATTTCAGAAATATTTTGGTACATCCTCTGACATGAGTGAACACATGGAGGATATTTTTTATGAGAAGTTACTTCTGGTAAAAGGTTTGACCCAAATCTAACCATTTAGTGTGTAAATACTGACATGGTTTATTAATTCTGTCATTATCTTTTTAAAATTACTACTAATAACTCCCATTGACAGACCCTTAAACAGTTAACTAAATTAATTTCATATGCATTGATAGCAGCTGCACATAAGTCTCAGAAACTCTTAAAAATTTGAATTATAATTTCTTGACAGTTACAGCTCAGAAGTTATGATTGGTTTTGATAGTGTTTCCAAATGAATGGATTTTCTTTTTAGAAATATTATTGGACTCTTAAACTGTGTTTCTTCTTGTTTCAGAATGGAGAGGTAGGCTTGATCCTAAACTACTCAAACTCAGTTTAAGGTAGTATTTGACTTTTTATAAGCTTCTTTATATTCTAGGTAATAGACACTTTGTTTTCAAAAGGGGACAGAGATTTGCTAAGCTTAAGGGTGCTGGACTTCCCTTGTTTGAACTCTAATCAGTAGACAAATTAAAAATAATTTTTCTGAAAAAAAACACATGTTCATTAGAATAAATGGTCTGATGTTTTCCCCCAGTTCAATTTGCTGCTATTTGCAGTGGGATGGGAGATATGCACAGTCAGGTAGCTGTTACCTGCATTGTGCTCATGGGGACTCCCTGAACAGGTGCTTATCTGAAGACTTAATATGACAACTTCCTAACCTTACCTGTAACTCCCTATTTGTACCATTGCAAAGGAAACGTGGGTTTGTGTTTTGATCAATCATTTGACCCTGAGAAAGAATTCCATTCATGAAACATTTTAAAAGATGTCGTTATTCTAGAAAATATGAGTAAAATGCTATGGAAAGTTTTAGATAATAAATACAAAATCTTTTTTTTTTTTTTTTTTATTCTTAAATTTTTGCTTTTCCATAGGTCTAAGAACTTACTGGGTTAGGGTTGATGCGTGAAAAAGAATTTACTGACTCTAACTTCAACATATAGATTTAGTACAGATGTACCTATAATAGATTTGATTTAGTAGCTCTCCGCTTGCCTGCCTGAGTAAGGCACTGAGGTTTCATGTGGGGCTTAGTGATGAGAAGTAAATGTCACAAAAAAAGAATGAAATTCTAGAGGGTTATGTGGTCTTGCCAAGGTTTGGTGTTTAGTGCTGCAAGGAGCATGGTTTGGAAGAGATCACCTAATGCACTTTGTAGGATGGGCACACTTGGGACCAGAACTAGTGACATCTAGGAGTCAGTGGTAGCAGCTGTGTCCGGCCTCCCCTCAAGCAGCTTCATAGTTGGAACACATGCCTAGGAGGTAGGAGACTTGGGGTTTATTTTCTCTTCAGGCTCGCTACACATGATAGCATGCCAATGATTGGGATCATTATGCTATACATATTATGTATTACAGAATTTTACACATTTTTTAATTACATCATTCTATTTGAGAATTGTTCACACTTTAAATTATGAATATAGATTAGNATATTAGGAAAAAGTTTTTCACAGAAAGAGTGGTTAAGTACTGGAATGGTTTGCCCAGGGAGGTGGTGGAGTCACCATCCCTGGATGTGTTTAAAAAGAGACTGGATGAGGCACTTGGTGCCGTAATCTAGTTGAGGTGTTGGAGCATGGGTTGGACTCGATGATCTTGAAGGTCTCTTCCAACCTAGAAATTCTGTGTGATTCTGTGATTCTGAGCATGGTTTGGAAGAGATCACCTAATGCACTTTGTAGGATGGGCACACTTGGGACCAGAACTAGTGACATCTAGGAGTCAGTGGTAGCAGCTGTGTCCTGCCTCCCCTCAAGTAGCTTCATAGTTGGAACACATGCCTAGGAGGTAGGAGACTTGGGGTTTATTTTCTCTTCAGGCTCGCTACACATGATAGCATGCCAATGATTGGGATCATTATGCTATACATATTATGTATTACAGAATTTTACACATTTTTTAATTACATCATTCTATTTGAGAATTGTTCACACTTTAAATTATGAATATAGATTAGCTAAGAGAAGCGTCTTTTCATTTTGCAGGATTTAAAATTATCAAACTATAAAAATACTTGTGGAAAAACGAAATTACAGGTATCAGCCCAATATCAGTACTTATGTTTTTTATTTTTGTTCTGGATAAAATGATTTTGTGCATGAAAGGTAGTTGGAGGGCAATATTCAGATAAGCAGAAGTTCCAGCTGAACAAGGGAGTGAATGCCAAGACGTAAGTGAAAGGCAGCCTAAGGAAAGTCAGCCTCACAGTGTTCCGATATATTTGTTGGCTGCCTTTGACATGTGTGCTGATGGCTATTTTCACTCTTGGTAGTGCATGAATGGCCCCAGTGATGTAGGCTCAACACCTGCCCCCTGCATATGCCCGCCAGGAAAGCAAGGACCTCCAGGCCCCAAAGTAAGTCCCTGTTCTGTCTTGTTGAGTGTATGTGACCTGTGTTTCCCTGCTACTCTTCAGCAAATGATGTTTCACTGTTCATTGTTTGAGGATGAAATGATTTTCTAACAAAAGTCTTTTAATGGAGAGGAGGGTTTCTTCCCTCTTTGTAAAAGAATGAACTAGATGCTTACTGGCAGAGTTGCACATGAGCTGTGCTGATGACCTTTCTGTGTTGATGAAAAACTAAGATGAGAACTGGACTTGAGTTGCAGAAGTCTTAAATGGCAAACTCAAATCCCCAGTATTTGCTCAGCACAATAACTGTGCTAAGCAGTGTTTACAGAATTATTTATAAGTGCAAACATGAAAACCCCAAATCATTTGTGTTTCATTAAGCAAATGGATTAAAAACCTTCTCTGCTGTCCGAGAAGAGGTTACAGTATACTGTAGCTACCTCAAATCAAAGGGCTTGATACAGTGGAAAAGGTTTCTGGTCAGGGAATTGAAGTCTGCAACACAGAGATCATTGTTATTGTTTCATGTAATAGAATTTCTGTGGTCTTTTACCTTTTTTTGTTCTCTTTTTACCATATTATAAGAGAAAAAACAGGAAGAGAGAATGAAGTGTTTATAATTTTAAAAGAATTGAAAACCACTTCCTGTAAAGTGTGAAGGAATATGAAATTTCAGAACTTGGATGACCTATACCTATTGTCTTATGTGCATTTTTCTCAACTATAATGCACTGTAATGTTTGTTTGGGGATAATTGAATAATACAGGTGACAAGATGGTGCCTAACACAAAAGGCTGCAGAAAGTGAAAAGGAAGCCAATTTACGGTTGAATAGGTTATCTCAGTTATAATGTTTATTAACTTTTGAGTACTGGACTCTAGAACCATATGAATTTAAACTTAATTTTTGTGTTGGTGATATTAATGGAGTACAATAAATTGAATTAAATCAAAGCGATTTCAGAATACAAGTAACTGATATTTTTAGCTTTTCAAGTTAAAAGCACAAAATTTCACAGGCAAATAGTATATTTGAAAGAAAACTTATTTTTGCCCAAATCTGGAATTCTTAATTTGGACAAAAATAATTCTGGGTGACTTATTACTAATTTAACAAATGATAATTGGTATTCTTTTCAGAAAAGACATTATTCTATATTCTCTTAGACTTAGTTCAGCATCACACTTCTGTGGTTTGTATGTGAAACAATGTTTTTTCAGTGTCACATTGAAAGCTAGTTTCCTGTTTGTTTTTTTTTTCCTAATGCCCTCCCTATTTAAAACAATTCTGCAGTTGTAACTGACTCGCAGGTCTGTTGATGGTTGAAGCTGAAGAAATAAGTACCTGCTTAACACCCCTGCAAAAGTAAAATGGTTTAGAGATCAAGTCTTACTGGATTTTGCTGAGTTCAAATCAAAGCTGTTAGTAAAATACACAGAGAAAGTCAATGCTCTAGGAGGATATATTGAGTAGGATGTTAAGTTCCTGCTTTCTCACCATAAATATGAAGCCTTGGCAACCAACTTTTCTTTTACTTTAATCTGATTGTAAGTGGTTACCAAAATAATTGCAAAGAACTTTTAAGAAGAAATCTAAAAAATATCTTTTTTGACAGCATTTGGTGTGTGGAGAGGAGTTAATTATTTTGCAGGTTTTAATCCTGGCTCTTACCTTTTTAGTGCTTTTATCTTAAGAATCAGGCTCAGCTAAAGCAAGTGAGAGATCTCTTCAGGAAAGAACTACTTCATTAATGAAGTTTTATTGAGGATTGTTTCATCTATTTGATAAAAAGTGTTTCTTTTCATTAAAGTGCTGAAAGACTAGAAAGCTTTTAAGTTGATGGGTCATACTTGTGCTGCAACCAATTGTGGACTCATTTGTCCAAGTACTCCACAAGAAGCTGGGGAGAAGTTGAGGAGAATTTACCCCCCCAAAATCAGTTCTTTTTCACTGAAGGAATTGGTTCTCAGTAGTAGGTCTCTGGAGTTGTAGAGAGTGTTTTGTGGAATGTGTTATGGTTAACATTGCTTTGTGCTAATTTTAAAATACTCCTACAATTTTAAAATGCTTATATATTTTGTGTGTTCACATGTTGCTTCTCCATAGGGTGACCCTGGGCAGCCTGGGAATCATGGTTATCCTGGTCTGCCTGGTCCAGATGGTAAGCCTGTGAGTACTAAAAACTTAGTCATATATTGTAAATGTAAAACTAACAGGAGAAAAAACATGGAACACTGATACCAGATTTTTGAAATTTAGATGAATTTGTCTCATTTCTTTGAAACTCTGAATGTTGTTTAAGCACTTATCTGCATGTAACTGTTGTAGTAATATGTCAGTCGTATTATTTTTCTTTCAAGGTAAAATACTGTAAATATTCGAGTTGGGTACTGTTGTAAATCAGAGAACAGGCTATGAGTGCTCCTGTTGGTCTTTGCATTACTTTGCAGCAGTTATGTTACCAGCAGTCTTTACTCCTTAAGAATTTGTTCGCTAGAAAGCTCTTCGGGTCACCTGAAATGCTATCTATTTTTTTTAGGGCTTGCTCCTTGGTTCATAGAGTTTCTTTGTAGGCTGCCTCAAATAGTCCACCAAAGTATGTAGATACACATGTAAAGTTTTAAAAATACAGACATTTTTTAGTTCCAAACTGGTTCATTTAACTCAGGTGATTCCATTTGTAAGCAGAGTTAGTTTAACAGCAAGCAAATAGATGCTGAAAACAAAAAATGTAATAGTTTCTGAAAATTGAAAATATCCCTGTTTTAAAATACAGAACTTGTTATATTGAAACCTGAGCATGGTAACCCTGATGGTGCAGATAAGCAGTGTGTATATGAATTTTTCATCAGTCCCACAAACAAATATCCTCATTTTCCCTGTGATAAAAAATGGTTTTATACTTTTGCTCTTTAACAGTTTTTGATAGCTATTAAATTCAGGGTTTTTTTGAACCAGTTAGAGAAGACAATCTGAATTGAAACTATCAGTGCTTTAAAATACAGCATTTCAATTTTAAACAGTCCTGAAAATGCAGATTTTAAGGTATTCTAAGATGGGGAAGTGTATTTAATCAGAATAACTTTTCAATTGATAATTGGTGGTGCTTAAGCTTATGAAGAGCAGTTCTGATCTCCTACAAAAGACAGGTTTACAAACTGTCTGAACACAGACCTTGCATGGGGGAAGATGTCCATCACAGTCTGACCATGCTGAGTTTTGGAAATAAATTTGTAGTATTGGTAAGCATAACGAAGCTGCCTTTAATCCAGCTAAGTCTGGTATTTTGAAAAGTAAAGAGATATCATGTAAGCTTTAATGAAGGCCAAATGGACTGGATATTGGAAGGAAAATGTCAGTTTCTCTTCTCTCTTTTAAAAAATGGATTAAAACTTCATTTCTGGAGCATTCAGTCACCTACAACAGTATTGTTTTAGAAGCAATTTGTTATGACTCTTTCGTGAACAGGTTTCCACGTCAAGGCTATTTATCTTCCCATAAGCACTGGAATTTGCAACAGCATGAATAATGAAGGAGAAATAAATTGATACTGTAAACCTCCTGTAACTTTGTAATCTGGCAGTTAATGGCTTATTTTTTCTGCGAATGAGTCATAACATGCATAGATGGGCATTCTCTGAACATAAAAAAGATTACCAGAGTATCTCAGAATGACAATCAAAAAGCTCCACTAGAGGAAAAATTGTATCACTTTGCTGAACAACTTACATTATTTAAAGAACTTGCAGCTAAATCCTGTAGTTTTGTTAACTGACAAATGTTTCTGAAGTATCAGTTGTAGTTTTTGCACTTGTTCTTTGTAAGGACATAATTGCAAACCAATTAGATCATCTGCACCTTTGACCAGTACATTATTTTTCCTTACAATAGATTTTTGGGTACATTTCAGGCAACCTTTTAGCTGTGAATGGTGAGAAACCCTTTAGATCCACTGTGCAGTAAAACAGATTCCTCTCTATTTTTCTTTCTGTTTTACTTTTTTATTTGCTTATAAGACTAACACATTTCGTGTGCTGTCAGTTTNTGTTTTAGTTTTGCATCCTGGGGACCTCTGTGAAACAAGCTGTTTATTCAGACAGCACCATAGGCTTACAGGTAGTCCTGTAGTCAGTCTTGTTTAATCAAATGGCTTTTGCATGAAAAGCTTTTCCTGCAAAGTCAGTCTTTTCTGTTCCCAAACACGTTTTTATGTTCTTCTCTAAAGTCTTTCCAGTTTGCCTATCTGTTACTAATTTTCTTGGAACACTATAACTGGTCAACAAAATGTTTCTTCCTCTGAGAAAGGTTTTAGGCATGCGTTTGTATTACTATATGAAACTGATTTTAAAGTAAAACTTCTAATAAAATTTAGTTTGTTGTCAGCTGACTAGATTGTTCTAATACTTAATGTTAGTTTTAGTCCAGAAAATTTGAAAATAATTCCTATTAATATCTTCAATCTTACCAGAATGTAATTTTTTTACCTGGTGTTACCCAGTAAAATTGTTTACTCTAATATTTGGGGAAGTGAACATAAACCTGACTTATTTTCAATAATTTCTTAAATGTTATTTTTAAAGAGTTTTGTTTAGAGTATCTTTGTTTTTTCCCTTTAATTGCCACTTCTGTTTATATTCTGATACATACAGAAAAGATCAATTAAAGGAACTGTAAAAAAGCCAGAAAGTGAAAAGCATAAGTAATGAAAATACATTTTTTTCAATTAAAAATATCATTTAGAACCTGAAATTATTAAACTGTCTAGTCAAGAGAAAAGCACTGATAAACAAGTGTGAGGATAAAAACCAGTATTTGAATCTCAAATGGAACTCATTTTTATGGACATTATTAATCAGAAAGAAGCAATTGGAGTGATTGCTGACCCTGGAAGCACTCAGCAGCCTAACTGTGTGGTCACAAAGTCATTTTTTATTTCAAAGGATGCTTTGTATATACTGGAAAAAAACACAATTTAAAGGGAAAAATGAATTATCAGAATTTCTGCAGTTATCACTTGTGGTTAATAGAGATGGTAGTTTATCAGTCTGCTGACAGAAATTTTAAAAACCCACCCATTTGTCAATTTTGAACTATGAACCATGCAGCTGGAAAATCTGGACAGTTTTCGAGTATTCCATCTAGTTTCACTCATGAAAGTTTGGAACAATTCGCCTTGTCCCTATAGCATGTACAAGAAAATAAAATAAGAAATGAGAAAAAACAAGCAGTTTACAAAAAAAATCTGGTGAGACTGACTTTACTGATACGACCAGATACGGAGTTCATAAGGTATCAAAAGCCTCATATAATAAATAATTTCTGATCATTCCAATATATATTTTAAAAGATTATAGAACACTATTACAGCTGTATTACCTAGAGTTTAATATTTGGTGACCAACTGAAGGCCATATTTTTTATGATACACTTACTATTATAGCAATGATGAGCTATTTCAACAATACTTTTGGAATAAAAATGGGTAATAGTTTCACATATACATAAAATTCCCTGTGCTACTGGATGGCTTGCCTAGGATTTAAGTTATTATAAACTCTGCAACTACTTTTCTCAGAGAACTTTCATAGACAGAGTTGACAATTCAGCTGTGAAATGCTGCGCTCAATTCCAGGAAAATACATATTCCTCAGTAATACTGTGACCTTGTTATTGTTAGAGGAAATTTTTCTTCTCTGTTCTGATACAATCATGTAATGCCTTCCCTGAGACTGGAATCAGAGCAATGCCTGATGCTGACTTCTGCTGCAGAGGCAGCTGTAGAGTTCAGACAAAAGACCACATCACTACCTGCAGCAGCTGCCAAAAGCAGAGGATATGATAAAGATGAACATCTAAATAGTTAACATAGTAAACAGAGCAGGAAGTTAGACTCCCTTGGTACATCATCCTATCTCCCAATAGCCTGAAGCTTGGGAATTTTTAAAGCTGGATTTACAACCTTTTATTTAATGATCTTGATGGATCTTTTTTCCTCTGTGCTATTTGAGAACATCATATTTAGGTAAAATATGTTGCTAGGGGCTCTGAATTATGAAGGCCTTGGCAGATGAAGGAGTAGCAAATGCAGGAAAGTGTAATGACATGCAGAAATAATAAACATGGATACATGTCTGCATAGTTACAACAATTTCTGTTCTTTAAGATGTAATGTATTTTATGAAAAGCGTTTGAAGACTTGTCTTGTAATTCTTTAGGTAGTTGTGCTTTAAAGATTTTCTGCAAGAAACTACCACAAGAGGTCTGCAGACCTTTCAGGGTGTTTTCCTCACGCCAAGTTAAATTTTCCTTTTGCAATTGAATTCCATTATGCTTAGATACATCACTCTAAATAGTTCTTTTAACTTAGTGTTTACAGTCCTTGAATATCTTTAGACCATTACTGTTGATGCCTGGTTCCTTCCTAGCCAAACTGAGCTTGCTTACTTTTCCCTTTGTCTTTCCCTAGCAGTCCTGTGTTCATGCTTTGCTGTTGATGTTGTTCATTGACTCCAAAGGCTCTTCATTATGGGAGCGTGCAGTGCAGTTGTCATTGCCTTATCCATACATCCTCTATTCTTCTTTTTATTTTATCCTTATCAGATGGGATATGCCTATGAATGCTGTCTGAACTTTTGTCCTTTAGGCATACAAATGTATTGAAGATATACTTCTGAGGTTTCCTCTGCTATTGCACCCTGAGATCCTTGGAATTAATACTTGTCATATGTCCTTCTTGTTCAATTTTTTCCCTTACAGGCAAACTAAGTTTCTTTTCCCAGTAAGGATGATGACAATATTGCTAATTTTTTATGGCTATTATGTAAGTTCTTTGACCTAAGAGGTGTGTTCAGTCCTTTTCCTTAGAATTATTTGCAAATTATTGCCTTTTTCTTTAAATTCCAGCGTTTCATTTTATCTGTGATTTTTTTCAAATACCCAGCAATCTGGGACAAAGCTAATCTCAATGTCCTGCTGTTTATCTCTTCCTTTTAAGGATTTTCAGGCACTAGAAAATGATCAGTACTGTTCTCAGAACAGTAAACTGAGAGATAAATTTTGTGTAATCCTGATTTCAGATGAACTGATGAAAAATAAAAAATGAAGATATAAAGTGCTGTGGAGTAGTGCTGACTGACAATATTGATGAAACATAATAGGTGGGATTTACTTTAAGACACATACATTTAGTATTTAAATGGGTACAGGGACACAGGGTGGCTAAATTATCATAATAGTCAACACGTCAACTAATATATCACAAAAGGTATTGAATTTTTATGCAGTAAGTTATTTTGTCTTCCCACACTGCAAGACAATTAATGCCTCCTAAATATTTTGTGCAACGGTCTTCTAACACTGGGTGGATGTCTTAGGAGTCTCAAATTGCAGGAGCTGCCTATAATTAGGCAAGTGGATTCTAAACTGAATATCAAATTCAGAGTTAACTATAATACTCTTCACGCTATTTCTGTGTCTTCTGAAAAGTTCATGAGAGAAGACCAAGCTCAGATAAAAAATATTATTTTTGGTGGCAAATTTAATGTGTTCACCCTATTTGAAAGAGAACCTTCAGTCCTGAACATATTAATTGAAAAAGGAATTTTCACTTCTGTCCCTTTTACATAAAATGGCAGCTATTGCGCTGCTGTTCTTGCAGATGTGTATGTATGTTACACAGGTACTGCTACTGAGGGCTTTGTGATTACGGAAGGAGGATTCGAGCTGACTTTAGTGCAAAAAATTTGTAGGCATTAGCATGTAGATTAATGATCCATACTGCAAAAGGAGTAGTGATACAAATATATACTAATTTTTTTTGAAATCTATGATATTTGTACCAGATAGTGGTTCTAATTTTTGTGACTTTCTGTGAATTTCCTTTTGAATCTTCTCTCTTCCAGCTTTCCATTAAAAGAACACATTGACAATGTGTTTGATTTGTATTGAAATCATGATACAATATTTAGCCCTGAGCTAAATATGCAGTTTTGTAAGCTGAAAACTCTGCTGCTGTCCTCCATTCATCTTGTGATTTTGAAATTCAGTTCAGCCAGGAAATTGTCCTCTTCTGCTTCTTCTCCTGCTCAGTTAGAGGGAGAAGGGAAATTGCATTGCAGAGGTCTAAATTACGAAATAAAGTTTTATTTGTATAGAATTATATCCTGCAGAAAGTCATAGCAATTTTATTTTTTTTTTTTTTTTAAAGAAAAAAAGTAGATAAGTTTTTAGAGACAATTTTGATTTGATGAATTTTTTCAGCTACATAGGAGGCCTATAAGCAGTTTGGGGATACTCTACCATTCACAGTTAAAGCTGAACTAGAACTGCCTTGAGCACTAAAAGTAAAATGCTTGATAAAGGATCCATGTATGACAGAGACCTAGAATTCTGTTTACTTCTATATTAAACATTACCAGCTGGCTCATCGGGCAACTGCTCAAATGTCTTTTGGGAAGAGGGCACAGCAAGGACTCTCTTGTATCTAACCCAGCAAATAGTTCTAGCTCTGTTTATTATTCCTAGGAAGCTCTGACTGATTTAAAGAAGAAATCAGACAAACCTGTTGCCCCCTTTGTTCTGGAAAGGTTCTATTAGCTGCTTTTTATCAGTGTGGAAATCACCTTAAAACCCATTTGGAAATAGGATTATTACTTCTCTCAGTTCAAATCAGGATCAAATTCTGGGTATTTGAAATTGGATAGCCCATTTAATGGGATTTATCAAATTTAATTTTGTTGGCCTGTTGAAATGTCTAAACCAGATAGCTTCTGAGTATTGTAGAACAATTTCTCTTGTTTTATATATTTTCTTGAAAAAATCCTCTCGGAAACTCATTTTTCCACTGCAATGACATGTTTTTAAATGGGCTATGTAAAATTCTTATTCTTCAGTAACTTGCCTCTCTTAAAGGGTTCTTTAAAGCCCTTGCTAATTTTGCATGAAAACTGGCCATCTTTACTGTACTGATTGAATTAAATCTGCCAAAACATAGACATATATTTTGGTTTCTGTAAAGGTTCTCTTGTTCTGCCAATGCTGTTTTCTGGTAAAGCATTCCTGAAATTCTCTTTTTAACTCATGAATTATTTAGTATTTCTTTTTGTAGTCCCAGTCATTCAAATTATTGTTTTCATTTGTATGGACTGCTATATACCTTCAAGATCATAGCTAAGTGCTTAGTATCAAGAATGGAATTTTTGTTATGTAGGGATATTATAAAACTAGCTGCATAATGTATTAGAACATACCTTGTTTGTTAAAACTTATTTCTGTAACTGGATAGAAGCCTTTAAAAGTCTTGGCATGTTTCAGCTATTTTTCTTAAGAGAGAGAGAGAAAAGAATGTGTCTACATATGTGGATTTTTTTTTCCCCCCATTGGAAAATAAAACAATATGTTTGTTATGCTTTTGTGTAACGATTCTAAAATAACTGGTTTTAGCTAAAGTCTGGAGGCTGAGAACTTCAGCTGCAGAGATGAAAGCTTTTGAAAGCTAAAATCTAAATCCCAACTGTATGATTATGATATCAGTTGCTAAAATCTGGGACCTAAAATTATAGAGCTGTGACAAAAGTTCTCTAGTAAACAGGAGGGGGTTTTTTTAAAATAGGTGTTTGGAAATTTGTGTATATTGCTTTAGAAAAGTCTCAAGTCTTCTTTTCCTTAGGGATACCAGGGATCAGCAGGAACTCCAGGCATGCCAGGAACTCCAGGGATTCAAGTAGGTTTCTATTTCATTCCTAGATTTTGAATATCTGAGACAAATCCGGCCAAGTCTCTTTCAATATCTTGTTTGTCATTGAGAGCTGAGGTGTGGGGAATGAAGAGGGCTCAAGGGGTATCGTGAAATCAGGGGCCATCCTTGGGTAAATTGCTTTGAAATTCACATGGCTTTGGGGTTTGTAGTTAGGCTAACAATAGGGCTGCAAATCTAAGCAGTGCTAGGTAAAGCCTCTAGAAGATGGACTCAGCTGCAGCTTAGACATTTTTATCCCAATCCAGAAGCCAAACTGCATTTTCTTCAATTTTTCTGTGGATCACTAGCAGTGATCTGAAGTCTTGTCATGGTGATGGATTGCCCATGATTCACATGTCCAGAACAAGTTTTCACATAAAGCCCAGACTGATGGAGAATTCCTTTCCTTTGTTGTATTAATTTAGTAGTCCTTTCTGGGACAATTTTTGGAAACGTGAGCTGCATTTTACTTGTGGCATGATCCAGTCTGAATGATAGTCAAGGATTTACTCATTTGTGGAATTAACTGTCTTAGAGCCTGCTGGGGCCAAGAGCAGACCTGCAGAGTGGCATATGTGGAACCTGTCTGATGGGCTACTGAAGGGGACATCTCTGGGCTCACACGTTGACAGGCTGTGATTTTGAACAGGCTAGTACAGCTATGTGATGTTCTTTTTTTTTTTCCTGAGGTGGTCCTTGGTTAGAACAAAAAATTGTTTCAGTGTTCCTCAGTCATGGATTGTGATAGTGTGCCATGCTCATCCCTGCTAAGTACACATTATGCTAAGTTCTGCTTTTGTGTCCAGTCACCAAAATGCTGAAATCAGGCAGCTGACACACTGGTCTCTGGCCCATGTCGTATCGCATTTCTGTGTCTAATTCTGTAGCAGACTATATTAGTATTTGAGCTTGTGTTCATTTCTTTCTCAATCTAGGGACCTCGTGGCTTGCCAGGTATCAAGGGAGAACCAGGAAAAGATGGGGCAAAGGTAAATGAACCCAAACAAGAATAATTGATAAGAAGCTTTTACCTTTTATAATTTTTGGTTGTACAGGTAATAGTATCAGTATTTTCACATGAGTGTTCTGTGAGAATTGTTTGCTAAAAGGGTAATAAGAAAGGATATTTCTTATATAGTTTATATAGGCTTTATATAGGCTTAATAAAGTTTATATAGGCTTTAGCACTGCCAGTAGTAACTTTATTTCACTGAATAACATATTCTTAGAAAGTGTATCTAAATATGGATACCTGGAAGCCCAATACAGACATCTGTCACAATGGTTTCTTTTTAACTCTTTTCACCCTTTTTGTCTTCAAGTGAGTATCCAGATGCCCTAGGCAGGAATTCCTGGGTGGCAGTTTTTCTCAGAAAACATTGACTGATTGAACCCAAAACTTTCAGTGGAAAATTCTAGCTGAGGTGTAGCCAGTACCTTGGAGATACAGACAGATAGGGAAGCTTATATGTAACATGTTTTCTGGTAATCAGGATAAACTTGACTCTGGATCTTTTGTATACCCTGTGAATAAACTGCCCATCGGCTATGGCCTTCTCTCACATTTCTGCCCTGTTTAGAAAAGTTCTAAGCTGGTTGTGATGACAATTATTTTGGGTTTGATTCATTAAAACTTTAAAATCCTTTCTGTAAAACAATCACTTGTTTTCCCAACAGTTCTTAGAATTTCTTTCTAGAGTTCCCAATAAGCAGGTCTTAAATTCATCACTGTTCAGCAGAATTCTCAAATTCATGGTTAGAGCTGAAAAATTGCTTATGTGTTCTGTGCTTTATTCATCTCAATCTATTTGATTTTAGAAGTTAATCTAATCGATCAGTCAGTATTGGGCTATGTGTAGAAATTAAGATGCTGCTAATGAAAAACACTAGTTGCCTCACAGTGCAGGGTTGTGACAGATAGAATATTTCCTATTGCTCAGTCTAGCCTTGTTTAAAATGTGCCAAGAAATAGGGCTTCCACCACTGTTTTAGAGAACATTTCCGTTGTAAAATAGGTCTTGCCATTAGAATATTTTTCCTGGAAAATCTGCCCAAATTTTCATCTCTTTATTTCATGCCATTACTTACAAAGTTTCTCTAGTAGCTAATTAATTTTTTTTTTAATTTCCAAATGTTTTAGTTTGTCCAATAATTGAACCACAAAATAGAAAAAATAGAAATCAAGACTCCACTCGTTTTCATTAAGAAGCAATAGATATATGAAGTGTTAATTTTATAACCTTTGCTGATTTTTGAACTGCATTCCATTGTCTGCTTTTAATATTTATTTGTTGAGAGATACTTTGATAGCATTAACCCACAAGCTGTCATTCCTGTAGTCATGTTCCTGCCTACTGCAAATATATGACAGACCTTTCCAAATCTGCTTATGCATGAATGGCTTTGAAAAACAGCACTGAGACATGTTGTCCTGGTTTAATCCTTGTCTTAGAATTTGAAATATTATATGAAATAACTTTGTAAGCATAGTTTACTATTCCTTCTATCTGACTGAAATTTATAAACCAAATTGAAATACATTATTCAATTTAAAAGTAGGTGTTAACAGAAAAAAAATATTCTGATTGTCCAAAAATGGTTTTGTGATTAGCTGTTTCCTCATGTGAAGTAATCTACTAAACCAAGCAACTAGTATTGGTTTTATTGTTTCAAGTCAAGTAGTGACAAGTTATAATCTAGGATTTTGTTGTTAGTGCTCAAGGGAACTTACAGACAAATTGTCAGTTAAATATCTTTCCTACCAACAGAAAAAGTTTGGAATTCCTGATACCTGACACTTCTGAGAACAATAAAAAGGACTGGTATTTTGCCTTGTCTTTTCAATTGCCAACTGCTTTTACCTAAGTGGATTCTTTCTTCCTCTGAAATGAGAACTCATTTGTCAAATTGCCAGAGTTTTTTTGTAAGTGTTTTTTGGTTTAATTTAGTTTCTTTTTTAGAGCAGGTACTTAATATCTTATTTTTTAATACTTCACTTATTCAGAGGAAACTGACAGGAAATTTCATAAGTTCATAAATTGCTGCTTTTGAACCTCCATAAGACTTACTAAAAGATTACTGTAAATTTAGTCTAAAATTTAGGGATTAAGGTTTTATTTTTATGTAATGAATTTTGTTTAAAGATAAAAAAAACTCTTATCAGTCATCATACCAGTGTTATGAAGTTGATACAGTGATATATTACATCTTTCCACTATTCATTGATCGCGAGAATATAAATGTTGTTGTAGTATCTTACCACTATTTTGATGCAAGGATTTTAAATGTATTTGCTGTTTCAGGGTGACAGTGGACTACCTGGTTTTCCTGGATTACATGGGATGCCAGCACCAAAGGTTGAAATTAAATATTACTTGTTACAGTATTCTTGTTTCAGCTTGCCCTGTAGTTTAATTTAAAGAGTAGACAAGTCTCAAGTACAATACTATTTCAGAGCATTTGATGAATTGCTCAAAATGAGTAGATATGAAGGTGATATTTAGGGAAGATACCTGCCATGGGACTTCATTACATAGATATCAAACAGTAGAAACCACCTGTTATTTAATTTCTGTTTTGCTCTATCGGATTTTATATTAATTTGATTTTATTACTACTTAGAGGATTCTTCATCACAAATAATGTTTTGTTTAAAAAAAAAAATTGTATGATTTTCTTGCCATTCTACTTGAGTGACAGCATTTTGAAGAACAGTTCTGATCTATCACAGTGAGTTTAGTTCATGTGTGTGTCCTCCAAAACAATTTTCCCAAATTTTTTGCTCATCTATGTTGGTACTCAACTGAATTTACCTCTTAGTTTTTCCAAATTTGTGGTTTTAGCTCTTCAAATAAGGTCTTCAGAAAAGTCCAGCCCTTTTCAAGGAAAAAATATTTTTCACCTAGGTTCCTGCCTATATTGAAGCAATGAAAATCACAAAGTGCCTTCTATAGAAATAGAAGCCTTAAGCCTGCAAGCTGTGGATTGTCTCACCATCAGTGTTGGACATTCTGGCCTACTCCTCTAGGAAAGCTGGGCAAATTCAGGATTTGCATTTAAGTCTTGGGCATGTTTTTTCTATCACGAAAATGATAAAGAGCTCTTTTCCTTCTTTCTGTCTGCTATACATGTATTCTTCCTATAAATAAATATATCTTTATGTAACTACTTCTATTTTAAAAATTAACTTGCTCACATATATTTTGTCTAGGGAGAAAGAGGTCCTAAAGGAGATCAAGGAGTGCCAGGAATATATGGAAAAAAGGCAAGTGACTTTATAAGCACAAACTGAAGCAAAATGCTGTTGGTATCTGCAATGGGGTCACCTAGATTGGCTGCCTGGTGCAAACCCCCAGGCACCTCTTGCAGTCTCCCTTTTCAACAGTATGAGAAAATAAGGTGAAAAAGCTTGATGGTCCAGATAAGAGAGATCACCTGCCAGTTACTGTCACAGGCGAAACAGTGGCTATTTGGGGAAAATTAATTTAATTTATTGACAAATAAAATAAGTTTGGATACTGAGAAAAAGAACCACCAAGAAACAAACAACTAAACTGCCTTCTCCTCCACCCTGCCTTTTCCCAGGCTCAACTTCCCTCCTTCATGGGATAGGAAATGGGGAGCAAGGTAGGGTGGTCTTTAACAGCTTCTCCCTGCTCTTCCTCCTCACACTCCTCCCCTGCTCCAGCGCAGGTCCTTCCCATGGGCTGTAGGCCTTCAGGGCAAACATGGTCTTGCATGGATTCTCCATGGGCTGCACCTTGCCTACTACAGTTCCACCATGGCCCCCTCCAAAGGCTACAGGGGAATCTCTGCTCCACCACCCTCTTCTTGGTGTCTGCAGAGCTGTCACTTTTCTCCTCTTTCCTTATTTTGTTGGTGTCATCTTTCTGTCCCTTGTTAAACACGTTCCCCAGCTGCACCCTGCGGTGGCCAGTTGGATCCGGCTGGAACTGGCTGTGTCCAGCTGGGGCAGCCCTGGCCTCCCCTCACAGAGCCCCTGCATTCCCACTGGGAACCTGGGCAAGAGAACATAATTAATATTTTTATAACATGCATATTCACAGAAAATGTAATTACTTATTTAGAGCTCAGAAAAATGTTCACTGCTTTTACTGGATGTATTTACATTTAGTAATGTCAAACTCACGCTCTGCTTATTTGGATATTTTGAGAACCTTTTCATTCTGTTAGTAGATTGGTGTAATTAATTTTCACGTAGCACAAAATGCATGTATTTTTTGTAAATATGTCTATGGGGTAACATGCCATAAATGGGGCATGTGTAGTAATTATATTGCAAAGAAGTCTAGGCTTTTTAGTACAAATGTACATATAACCAAGCAAGAGAGAGGGAGAGGAGTTAGGAGAGGGAGGAGATCACATGAAAGGAGTGAGGCTGATAGGGGATAGGAAGAGAGATGTTTTAATCTGTAATTTATATAAAGCAGAGAGTATAGTTTGGCCATCCAGTGCTACAGCTGTATTTTCACCTGGCTTTATAGTTTTTTCATGTGTTTAGTCTACAGTTTTAAGCAATTTGAAAGAGGGTCCGTGTTAGCATTTCTGTAGTTCGAAGCATATTTTCATTTATGTAATGTGGTCATAGTTGTTAATTGACAACTGCCTGAGTTAAGAAAGAAACAGATCTGTACTTTTTCAAAATAAGAAATAAAATATATGAATTATTGGTTAAATATATTGGATTTGCAGCATAAACATTGAGCACTACTTATTTTCCCCTTGCTGTTTTTCTCAGGGTTCAAAAGGAGAGAAGGGTGATACAGGGTTTCCAGGAGTGCCTGGGCAATCTGTAAGTTTTCTGAAGACAATTTGTCATTACCTTTTGCTTGTTATTGTACCTGCTGATAACTGTTAAATGTTGCCACAGGGAGACCCTGGCAGAAATGGAAAAGATGGATTACCAGGCAGTCCTGGCTTCAAGGTATGTGGAAGTGTATATTAGTATCTTGATAAGTCTTCAGTAGCATTACTCATGGTGTAAACATGCTGAGTTTATTCTGTGGAGTATTGCTGGAAATCAAATAATGTTGTTACTGGGAGTTTACTGCAGCAATGAGAAGACTTCATTTTTTTCAATTGTTCTGTGAGCAGAGGCAAAGCTTTTGCTAAGAGTGTATTAGTGATCATTAGAGATTCTTTCTACTTTATCCTCCCTTATCCTTTTGTGTTTCTCTAACCCTATGATTTTGTTAAAGAGATTTATATACAAGCATATACTGAAGAACATAATTGCTTTTGAAAGGAGCTGCAGGAAAATTAGGGGAAAGTACCTTCAATATTGGATTAATGTTTTTGTATGTGTTTTTATTCTCTTCCCTATGCAGTGCTGTTCATATTTAATGTAGAATAGTTTTTCAGGTCACCTAAGTATGTGTCTACTGTAAAGAAGGCAACAGGACCTGGTATTTCTGTAATGCTTTGCAGTCTGTGAGCTCACTGGACATTTGTCACTTGTCAAGTTGTTTGCACTGTTCTAATTTGTGAAAACGTAGACTTCCGTAGTATCAGTTTTAAGTTCACACGGAAAAATTTTAATAATATGTGGTGTAAATGCTCATTTGAATTGATCTAAAGAAGTTTTTCAACAGCAGCTTTGTTCCTATAAGGTTTTTTAAAATAAAAATGAAATTATCTAGGGCTGCTCAAGATTAATGTTACTTCAGTGTCCAAAAATGCAAGTGTACTTCTGAGTGCATTTGTCTAAATTCATATTGTTGTAATTGGAGATGTGGATTTTCTATTTTGTGACCATGCTTGTCTAGTGCAGTTGGGGATGCAGCTGGCATATCTGTGACATCTGCTGCAGCAGGGACACATGACACAAGACCTGTGAGAGACCTAAAACCCTCCCAGCAGTAGCTGTCAATGAGGTGGATCCAGGGTAATGCCAGTGGAGTCTGGAGAGTAATTCAGCTCAGACTCATAGGTATCAGTTTAGTTGTGCACATAAAAAGCCTTCGGTGGATTTGAAATGCATTATTGTCCAAAACATCCTCAGGGAGCTGAAAAATATGACATAAGTCCTATGGACAGCCAGTGCCTTTCTGGAGTGGGAGTAGACAAGATACCATTGGCTATCTCAAATATGACCAAATGTCTGTGTGTGGGCAGTGGAATTCAACTACTGGTGTCTGGTCAGCTGAATCAATCCTCCATCAATTGTCCAGACTGGACTTCTGTTATCTGTGATATGAGCTTGGTTACCTCCAAGAATTTATTTCAAATGAATCCTCTCTTATTTTACACATATATGTGTGAGTGTACACACACACACACATATATATATATATATATGTACACACATATAGATATACATGCACACACACAGATATCATTGCTCAGTTGGAGGAGAAATTCCTTCTCTGGTACTGCAGAATGTAGGAGGAAAAAAATTAGATACTAGATTTCTTTTCTTCTCTGGTATTTGATAACATGGACAGGTAATTGCCACAGTTAACATTAACAACACTTTAACTGTCACTGGTGGCAATTGAGAGTGAAGAATTGTGTTGCTAAAGCATGAATTTGGAGAGTATTTTCATATGTTTTATGCTTGCAAGCAACACACAGAGAATTCAATATATTGTGTGAATGTGTGTACGTTTAAACTGAAAGACATTTTCAGGACTATTTTCCTTATTACTATAGTACCAAAAATATGACAGGCTCATTAGGTTTTATTGATTTTATAGTATAATAGTTAATAGAAGCCATATTTTTCATTCAAACATTCTGTTAGCCTGACTTCAATGTCTGCTTGCTATAAAACATTGCTTCATTCTGGGTCTGTAATCAAATTCAGAGCAGTAACAAACAGGCTGTCTTTGATGGAAATTTCTGTTGGAGCTTTCCTGATTTTTTACGATATTAATTTTGGGAAAGAATGTGGAAAAAACATGGCTTCAAACCCAGATGCTACCCATTGTTACTTCAAGTCCAACTTTTATAATTTTAAGTTAATTAATGCCAGATTATTTTATACTTGTGCGTGCGTATATCTATCTACATCTATATCTATATCTTTACCATTTTTAATGTGCTTTTATTCCTGGAATTATTCAAATTTTCAGAATATCTTATTGTCATACATACTTTTATAAATATTTGATCATTTGTGCTACTGCTGTATTCTGAAGTACTTCAAAATATTTTTTCATACTATTATTTATCCTAACAATTAGACAGTCTGTTGTGGTTTATGCATTTCTTTTCTACCAGAAATTGCTGTTCCGAGTGAAAAGAAAGTTTTCTCACATCTCTTTTTGCAAACTATTTGGTAGCTGTCAGACACAACATGAGGGGATATTGGATTGATGACACTTCTTGCTGTGTCTTGAACTGCTAAGAGATATTTGTTTGATGAAGTCTCAACATGTATGGGTTTGAAATTTTACTTAGATTAAAAATATTATTTACTATTTAAAATAATTATTTTTATTATGCAAATAAGATTGTTTTCTTAAATTTTTTTTTTATTTTAAAGGGAGAAGTTGGGCAGCCTGGATCTCCAGGCCTAGAAGGACATCGAGGAGAGCCTGTAAGTGATTAAATTGCTGACATATCCTTATGTACTGATTTGTTAGTTTTGTTGGGTTTTGTCTTTTAAATTTTTTTTTTGTGTTAATAGCTATTATACTTCATGTTTAATTTATATTGATTTAAATTGGTTGATTCATTGTTTAAAAAGTGCTTGTTTTCTGCTGTTCATATTTAAATTTGATTTAATTAAAAGAAATAAACAAACCCTGAAAGTCAAAGATGCCTAAAAAGAAAAGATTCTTCACCATATTGTTGTTGTATATACTGAGATATGTATATATGTATATGGTATAAAATCGTCTCATTATTGACTTTGGTCCCGTTGATGTTGTGGTTTAGCTAGATATTTACAATTACTTACTTGAGGAAAGATTCTGGATGGATTTGACTCTCATTTCTGCTACATGGTGTATCTTCTTTCAGACACTTGTTAATCACACTTGCAAAGTCTATTTTTTCACTATGCACCACCGCCTTTCCTTTGCTCAGTTTTAGTGGCCCTTTACTTCCTTGCGTCTTCTTACACCATGTTGTCTGTATCTCTGTTCTTGCTTAGCTGGGGACCATGCTACCTCATTTTTGCTTTGCTTTCCCGAGACGTTGTTCCTCTCCCGGTATTTGGGCAGCTCATTTTACCTCGTCTTAATATCTGATAGCTGGGCTTTGTCCTCCTTGTTTCCTCGTTTGGCTCTGCCAGGCCAGCAGACTGCTTGAAGCAGATGAGCCAAGAGAGCAGCTCTGAGTGCTGAGACACAGCCAGCTGTCTTCAAACCATCAGCAGTTCTTTCACAGGCCAGGAGTAGTAAACAGAGCTCAGCTGGTGGAGCACTGCTTTACAGATGAATTACATTCTGAATTATTTTTTTGAATTGTAAGATGAAGAGGTACAGCTTTTTACAGTCAGAAATTTTGTGGTATTGAATGTAATGGGAGGCAGTCTGAGTTGCTTGATTCTGAAATCTGATAGAAAGTTTTGATAATAAGGAATTGGAAATAACACTTCCAGCTGAAAAAATTCTGGAAGTTTTTCATTTAAATTTTTTATATATTCACCAAAACCTTCTAAAACATTTTGAATAGACTGCAAAACACTGAGAATCATGCCCAAGAGACATTCTTCCCACTTGTCTGGCTTAAGTCAAAAACACACATAATTCCTCCCTTGGCTTTGTTTTTTTCCTCTTTTTCTGCCCCAAAAAGCTGTGAGGTGTTTTAACCTTTTACAATCTGTGGTGTCTTCATATGTAAGAAAGACTGAAAGTGAATGTTAATTAAATATCATAAAATACAACTGAAGGAATTTTGGTATATTGTAAGTTGGTACACCATAATAAATATTTAGGGATAAAAATGAGTTCTATTATTTTCCCTAGCCTTGTTTTGTCTCTTCATTTTTACAAAAGAAATACTAGTTCATCATTGCGATTTTTAAAAAACTTAGTCTAAGAAATGGAAGGGAAAGGGAATTTCTGACATAGAGAGAATGAAATATTTAATACTTTAACAGCTCTCTTTCTAATGTGATGGCATTTGTTAAGTATGAACTGTAATAATGAAATATACTGTGGTTTAAAGTTAATATAAATGCTTCACAATATAACATTTTAAACAATAATGTAAACTCATCACTAAAGTCCCATAAATTTGCTTTAAAGGGGAATGAAGTGGTAGATTTAAGACATTAAAGGTATTAGGAAGTCTGTTAAAATCACCGCAAAATACTATAAAGGGACACTTCCAAAATAGAAACAACTACAAAAATTTAAACAATCATAATAGAGCAACCTAAATTGCATTGTGTGCTTCATTTATAATCAGTGGAGGTTCTGAAGAGCAGAAAGCCTACATGCTGACAATGAAAATGCCTCAAGGTCACCGTTAGGGAATGCAAGACACTGAGTCATCCTTGCTCATCTGCCTCTATTGCTGATATAGCACCATCCTGCATGAGCAAACACAGTGTTCCCATCTGTTTGGGGCCTGGAGGAGGAGCAAAGAGCAGAGCAGTTCAGTGCAGAAATGTTGGGGTGAAATTGTATGCTTGGGTTGTGGAAAATGAAAGGTATCCTTAGCTGTGAGATATATGGGCTCCTCTATTCAAAAAGAGGGTAATTGGCTTTCACTTGTTGGACAGCTGGAAAGCGAACTGGATTTTGGGCACTGTGACTGATGTCTTGTGCAACTTACTGCTTATGTAATTTCTGTTGCTCCCCCAATGTGTATTTGAAATATAAAGTGTAAGTTCCTCCTCTTAGCTCCCCTTCTGTGGAATTCAGTGTGAACTTCTCTGGTGGAATACCCTTATAGTCAGGGCACTGGTGTGGAAGAGAGGGGTTGAGCTGTGCTGTGCCATCCCTGGAACAGCCAAATAGGCTGCTTAAGCACAAGACAAGCCTTGGATGATACAGCTGAAGCTGAATGACTTGATATCATTAACCAGTCACATGCAGCTGTGGCACTGGAACAGCTCAGTAGGTTGTGGATATGCTACCCACACAAACATACGTGCAGACAGTCTTTATTTCTTTCATTCAGCCACATTAGTGTTAGACATGGCTTAATTCATTAAGTTGGTGATTTAAAAAGTAGTTATCTATCTATTTGTTATTAGCAAGTAAAAATAACATGGTTGTGAAATGAATCTATCTTGAGACAACATCTAAGGGGCAACTGTCTAGAATGGAGAGCACAGGTGAGCTGAACTCCTATTGCCTCCAGCCTTTGAGATGTATGGTTATTTTTTTGACAGAATATTTTCTGGTATATTACTCTTACTAATCCCCAAAGTTACAAACAGAAAAAGTAGGTTGTAAAAATAAGTAAATAATTTCAAGAGATGTGCTTGATTTCCCTCGGTAATACTATTTGGAACTTCAGTTAACCAGACTATCCCAGTTCTACTCACTCTGTAGAGTCACATGTGACAGTATGGACAGAATAATTTAGATAGGATTTGGTAAAAGTAGTAATCAAGCTCATTTTCCTGATGACAAAAACAGGTCATGCTGTCGCTTAAATAGTTCAGTGGCTAGTCATCTATCTTACTGATGACAGGCTGTTTTGATAAATATATTTTTTGAGGGACCAAATGTCTATAGAATAAATCAAGATTTATTTGGGCTTTATTTCAGCCTGACTGTCCTTTTTAACATAGGTAGGGTTTTTCAGAATTGGATTTCAGTGGAAGCTCCTTGTGTTTGCAATTATGCAGATGGGAACTCTGAAGTGAGTGCTTGTGGGTAAAGCTGGCAGGACATTTATAGCACTCTTCTAGGCCTAGCATATGCTCTCCTGCCACAAGTAATATGTCTGAGCATTTGCAACTGCTCATGTTTACTCTCCAGAAATCATATTTTTTCAGAAATACATCTGCAAACACTTAAAATGGTAGACTTTTTCTCAATATTTAGGTCACATTGCAAGACCTCAGATGTGGCCTCATTTGTGCCAGCAATAGCAGTATAACATGACTTTCAGCTTCTGACCTGACTCCCATTGTTATGGCTATACTCCTGGTTTGTCTGTTGATCTTTCATAACTGCATCAGGAAGGCCAGATATAGATCAATGCATTCTCTGAAAAAAAATATGTGTTATATGCTAGGCAATGGTAGCAGAATTCTTTTTGAAACATGTTCACGATACACTGCAGGGTACAATAGAAGTTGTATTATGTTCATAATGCAGAAATCCTGAAAACAAACTGGTATAGCCAGATATCCTGTATGTTTGGAAAGCATATATAATGTAATTCTACTGCATCTAATAACTATGCTGAGATTGATAGAAACAGGAAAAATGGAAAGAACAAGCCTGACTTCGTAGTATAGTAGCATGCAGACAAATTTTGGGTTTTTTTTGTTACTATTATTTTTCTCTCTGTGTCATGTAATGTTTTGCTTGATGCTTCTGATGATGATGTTATGTTGCTTTGTACCAATTTTAGGTACTAAGATGCCATTTTCTCAAGATTTGTATCTTGTATTGGCATTTACACACTTAGTTATGAAATACTTAGGATAAAAACAAACCGAAAACCTCTACTGTATATCTGTGCAGTTGGCCTCGTGAAAAAATTCCTTTGTGAAAGTGTTACTTTATTCGGTATCCACCTAGTCTGACTATTGTATTTCTACTTTTAATCTCTTCAAAGATTTAAGCATAAAGATCCTGTTGTATTTCCAGTGCTCAAAAGATCATGGGTTGTGTGAATTTATTACTTATGGAAATATTCTATAGAGCACTAAATACCCCTTCAGATTTTATATCTTAAATTAGGCCCTGCTATAAAATAATACTCTCTCTGTACCTAGTCTATAAAGAAGAAATTATTTCCTGTCAGTTTTTAAGAGAAAAATGATCAGGAGACCCAACAAAGTGGTTGGCATGAGTCTATCAAAATTTTTAATTTCTGATCTGATATTCATGCTTTTCTACTAGTCTGAGCTCTGATGGCCTGCTTTTCAAAAGTGTCAGCATTACTGCCATAAGGGATGTAAAGACTAGCATTTTTTCTCCAAATGGTGTCTTGTGGGTCTCAAAAGAACACCTATTTCTTTCTGAAAATTCTGTCTTTTACCTGTAAATAAAAAAATTAAGCTGTTATTTGGGTGGAAGGATTTTTTAATACATAAGCAGCTGATCGTGATGATTTTTGTAGGCATAAGCCATGCATCATTATTTCTTTACAAGACGATTTGGTTAGTTGACTGCACTTTTTGGTACTGTTTCTTCATTCCTTCTGCTAATATCTACATGGTTGAAGTAGACAGGGCAGAGTCTTGCTGATGACTTTCTGAGTGCTTGAGCTACATAACAGATGTTGTTAGTTTTGTTTTCACTTGAGAAAAAGGGAGATGACAACTTCGACTGCACAATACTCCCAACAATAATTTAATTACATAGTGCTCTAAGCTCAAACATGTTTTTTAGACTGAATGCAGGGGGGTTTTTTAACTTCTAGGTAGCTGTATGTAGTTTGAGCAGACTTTATTTTCAGCCTAGGTTATCTTCATTCTTACTGACAAGTTATTTTAACTAAATTCATTCCATACTATAATTACAGAAGAGTTAATTGTTGTTAAGAAGATAAATATGATAATAGTGCTGTAATGAAACAAGTAATTAAAAGACTTCTAGAACTTCAGGCAGGCCAATCTGAGTTTCTTTATTATTCCCAGTTAACAAAGATGATAGAAGACATGTCAGCATAGTTGCTGATCCAAAGCGTATTGAAGTCAATGGAAAGATTCCCATTTAATTCAGCATGGACTGGGGCCACAATAAGTGCTGTAATAAACTTGGACCCACTAACCTAATGCAGCTTGGAAAATAATGCCACCTTTTCTAAGCTATAAAGCTAACAGTTCTCTCCCAACTAATTCACACTTTCTGCCTGTTCATCATGATTTCTAATTTTTAAATTTATTTCCTCACACAGTGCAATTACATTAATATATTAATTTCTTATAATTATAATACCTTTTTTGTCCTTGTTTTGTCTACAGAGGCTTGGGGAAGTATTTTTTTTTTTCAGCTAATGCTATTTTAAATTTGATAATTTTGGAAAATCGTGTAGAGAAGAGGTGACATGCCCTGCTAACATTTCTTTAAGACTCTTTTATAAATGCAATGTTAACAAAGGGAAATTCTTAAAAGTTGTAAGGAAATATGAAAAGAGGTCTAGTTGTAAACCCGTTGTGGACATGAATGGCATATGCTATAAATAGTTGTAAATGGTACTCAGAATACTCTGTTTTCTGCTTGCATGCTGTAGTGGCCTTTTTTGGCTACCCTGGCACTTCTTTACTAATTCATATACTGATACAAGTTAGACACCAGCATTCCTTCCCTATTGCTGCTGTTTTGTGAACATAGAGATAGAAATACCTCTGGCAAATGTGTTGTGGCAAATTAAAATCTTTCTACTGACTTGATGAGCTGTGTTTTAATAAACAGGTGCTTATGATTTGTTAAAGTATTTTTAATAATTTGTTAATATTTTATAAACTAAAAAAGAGCATTAAAACAGTATGATTCTGAAAGAGTTGTCCTACAGTGAGCACTTGAAGGTGCAGTTTTGTTAAAGAGTGCAGTAACTGGCTTCTAAGCACAAAATTAGTGGTAGTGATGATTTATTTGTATTCCGTGACTGATTCCAATGAGCTAGACCTGTTTATACACAAAACTGCAGGCTCTTCTGAAGAGTCTTATTTCTTCTATGCATTAAAACAATTTGGGGTATTTTTGAAAATTTTCACATAGAAACTTCAAGCTTGATATTATTCATCTTGGTTATCTGTACTGGAAAATGAGCTTTAATTGCCAGATGAAGTGCTTTGGAATTAGCTTATTCTGTCTAGAGTAAGACACATGTTATTCCACCTGTGTTTTTTCCCTCTGAGGGAAGGATGATATGTAGCTTGAGCCTTTAGCTCTTATGTTTTCAGCTTGGCTTAGATGGAGTCTAGGAATCTGGTTTGAAACTAAGGGTGAATCAATTTGGTGGTATGAATATATTCATTACACATCCAATATACTCTCTCATGGTAATATTCCCCAAAAATACATATAACTGTTTGCCTATTTAAATGCTTGTGCATTTGGGAAATTGCAGAGGCTGCAATATACACGTGGTTACAAACATCACTACTTTATCTCTCAGTACCAGAAACTATATTTTCTTGCTAATAATATTGCAGTGGGTTTTTCTATAGAAATTGTTTTTTCGACATTCTGACATTATAGCTATGCAATATGACAATGTGTTTTTAAGTGGGAAAACATCAGTTTACTACCACTGATTATCATTCAAAACCATTTCTGATTAATTTGTTTTTGTTACTTTGAGCAAATGATGTACTGATACATTTACATAACATATTACTTAACATACTATTTCTTGGACTGAAAAAAAAGACATAAAAAATCACTGGACTTGATCAAATGTAGATTTTTGAAAAATTGAATGGAAAAATCCACACAACTGTAAATTGATCCTATATTCTTTATCAGCAATTTCTTTATTCTCAAGTATCAGTTAAAGTGGGGTTGTTGAATTGTCTTAAGTTAAAAGAATTAAAACAATGTAATGTGTGTGCCTATAACTGGTTAGTTCAACCTGGAGAAAATAGCTTGTAAAGATCTTGAAGTTTAAGTGGTACAATGGAATAAAATAAGTATACTTGAAGTGCTCAACATTCACTTCCTTTGACATGTGATATTTAAAGAAGGACTCATTTGCATTCTTTTGGATCTACCTGATGTCAGTAGTCATATTTAGAGCATTCCTGAGCACGTGTGCTAATTTCATTCAGCTAAGAAAGGCTTTTCTGAAGGAGGAAAGGCTTGAAGAGACTGGGCTGGTATATGTTGTATATTGGCCTGGCATCTGTTAGTGCCAGGAAAGTTGATGTTTATATACTTCCAGTAATCATTGTTTCACATGTACTCGTTAATCGTTAAAAAACATCTCCTTTTATTCTTGCCATACAATTTTCTTCTTAACATTTTATGACTTAGGTAAATATCTGCTGGAATTTCCAGTGACTGAAGACCAAACAGAAACTTCCCTCAGCTAATTGCTATACTTAGAAACCAAACACAGGGAATAGAGTATGAATGAGGAAGACACTCAGTTAAAATGTAGCAGACATAAATATTTATTATTTCAGAAGATTTCATTTGCACATTGGTGTTCCGTTCTATGTTTATAGGTAAGTTACTTAACCACAAATAGAAAGGGGTTTACCAAAAGGGTGTTTGATTTTCCTTCCTCTGTGCCAACCTCAACAGAGTAGTAACAGTGTAGTCAGTTTTCTAGCTAGTCATCCTTCAACATGGGAGAAGCCAGAGAAAAAAATTGTTGTACCTGGGTCCTGAGAAGGTCTGAGTTACAGCCTCCTTGAGAACTGTGGTCAGGGTGGTGATACAAAGCACTCTAGCTGTATCTAGCTCTAAGTGCTGTATCTAGCATCAAACCTACAACCTGCATTCTGAGAATTATCCAGAATGGTTTTTATTTCACCTCATATAGTCAAGTATCAGTCTATATTTAGTCTATTTCTTTGATATGATTTTTTTCTACAGTGAAACTGGTATCTGCATTCAACTCATCATTTAATATGTGCCTCAAATAGAAGGGGTCATTTTACTTTTGACTGTCTTGGTCAGTTTAGATATTTGGATGAATTAAAGTTATTTTAATTGAAGCCCTGCAGAAAATACACAAGAGAAAAACAAACAACTTGTAGCAGGGCTTCTTTGTTAGTTTTGTGTTCAAGTGGTAGTTGGGCTGTCAAAGTAATTAGTTACTTGTGTTTCTTCTGTGTGACCTTCTTGATCAATAGCACTGCATTATTCCTGTCTACAAAAAGCTTTAAATATGAAATAGAGAAGCTGATACTCAAGTCTCAAACACTCAAGTAAATATAGTGCTAGAAAACTTTGGAAAATTTGGCACAGTAAGTGTTTCATTTTTTTAATTCTTCCATACTAAAATTACTGTGAATTGAAGCTATGGAAAGTCTTGTCAGAATACAGTCTTACTTCTGATCCATAACAAAAGAAAACAAAGCAAAATAAAACACCATGATCTTTAATCAGAGTGAATTTAAATCCATTTGCAAGATTTAACTAATATTTCTGCTAATATTATTAACCCATTTCAAGAAGCAACCTTTACCTCTTATTATGCAAATTAATTTTTGCTTTAGTAGTTACTTTTAGTAATTAAATTTAGCCTTAATGATTGCTGAGTGAGTCAAGGTGTGATTTTCTTTCTTTGTGCTCTAGAAGGTTTGGTCCCAGCATTTGTTCCAGTTTTTCTTAGCTATTTCTTAAACAGGTAACAACTGCCAAATAGACTTGGACAAAAGGAATTATCACAGAACTTTTCTCTGGGAATGGATAGGACCATATAGAATTTTTTTTTTTTTTCCCCCACCTGTTATTTACTGCCAGATTCTCTCTGTCAGAGCTTTGGGACTTCCTGAGCCAAAAATGAAGGCGGCCCCATCCTGCTCAATAGCCAGCAATGGACCAGTTCTGTAGGAATTTTACAATCCCTTTTGGAACAGAGTTTTACTGTTTTCTTTTGCGGTGTTCTGTGACCAGTTTTGCAGAATCCACCATATTAAAAAAAAAAAAAGAGGCATGATTTGTTGTTAAACTTACTCACTGCTAATTTAACTGTGTTCCTTACTGTGAGAAAGAGATGTGGCTGAAAACTGTCCATCTGCATCAGTGCGACCAGTGAGGACGGAACTCTTTGGTTGTGTGTTGCGTGTAAGGAGCAGAGCAGCAGTCAGTGCCCTTCGGGGAGGCTCTGCTGGCCCCAGCCTACCCTGTCTTATGTGTGCAAGGTGCTCAACTCTCAGAAGTTTTTCTCCATAATTTAAGTGGTGAAGACATTTTAAAGCATTTTGAAGGCTTGTAACTGCTTGAGTATCAGTGTGTTCAAGTGTCAAATGTGGGTCACTTTGCCAGAATTTAGATGTCTGTAAGATTTCTGACAGATTGAATGTTGGTTTTCACAGTCTCTAAGGCTGGTGCTAGCACAATAGGTAGAGGAAGGCATCATGTTGTCACCTGAAGGGCTGGGAGTTCAATTTTGTCTGCCCACCTTTGGATCCATAAAAATTTGGCAAGTCTGATGCTCATATTCTTTTGAAGGTTCTTTAGGAGAAACAAGAGTGCCACCAGTTTCAGCCTATGACAAGATATACACAGTTTTCTTCTTTTTTAGTCTTTCCAGCTTTCAGATTATAGTTTTCCAAGGTCCGTGTTGTTGGCAGTGCAATAGGGGTCACTCTGTTCCACATTTAACATGTGTGTTTTATTGCTAATAACGGATTTGCCAAAAAAAGTGTTTGAAAACTGTGGTCTTATAACTGCAAAGACCTTGGTAATGCTTTTTCCTTTCCTGAATTAATTTAAAGCTGCTATGCTAGTCTGGTGCGTAGTCTTTATGACTGTGGGAATGCTTCTTGATATGTAGCCCTTTTTTTTCTTTCATCAGTTGCAACTACTCAGTAGTAGCAGATTCTGCTTCATTGAATTTCTTTTCCAGTTTTATATATTATCCAAATTTGGTTTGTCTCTCTCATTCTGTTACGATTATCAAGGATTTGCTATAATCCTTTAAAGGTGTTTTGGTTGTTATACGTTCATCCAAATTAAGGCTTGATTTGTATTTTTTTGCATGTTTCCAGTAAATCTCTCATGTATCATCAAGTAGGCTTTTTCAAGTAAGGATCTGTAATACATAAATAGTTGCATTTTCCAGGTGTTTAAAGGGATCATGGGAACATGTGGATAAATAGATTGATATCTTTTGTGTATCTTGTTCTATTGCTGTAATTTATGTAAAATCCTTTATGGTCTTCCCAGAATCAGATTTTTCAGACTGGAAGGAAACATTTGATTGAAACATAAATCAAAGAACTCATATATGCTACAAAAACAATCTTTTTATCAGAAGAAAATAAGATAATAAGGACAACTATACTGAAGTTCTCTACATCTACCTGCGGAATTGACTGCAAAGCAGTTTGTTCATAACAGAAGAGCTTTTGGAAACACTCTATAATTTCACATCTTCCAGAGAAGAGATAAAATTTTATGATTATGGATATGTTCCCTGTAGCCTAGAAATTCCTACTTTCAGAAATAGGATATCCTGTCCTACCAGGCACTGAAGAAATAGGGAAAGACGGTAAAGACAGTAGCAGAAAATAAAGAATAGAAATGAGCTAATATATACTCATTTTAAGACTAAAATAAATTTGTTTTGTTCTAAAAAAGGTCTTCTTCATGATTTCTTCTACTGTTTGCAAGCATAAAGTTAACCATGAGGGGGATGCAAATAATCCTGGTACTAGCTAGAAAAAACAGGAAATATTTTGGGAAATCTAGCTTGTGTCTTAAGTAAAAATGCTTACATCTAGTTAAACTGTATATAAGGTCTCAGGCAATTTCCTTAATGGATTTTTTTGTGGGGCTGCATGGAAGAAAATCTGTCCATCTGTTTAATATAATCCAAAACAAAAATGGACACCTCATGATTAATGAAAACTACACGGAAATTTTTCCAGGCATTGTGAAAACATTTTCCTCTTACAGTTAAATCCATTCTATCTGCCAGATATTATCAAAGAATGGAAGATTTATTTAAATTGCTGAAACTGGAATAAAATAGAATATTTATACAGAATTTTATAACTGCCATAATTGAGGTTCATCATCACAAGAGAAACAAAGTAATGCTTTTGAATATTCTGAAGTCCCAGCTGTGCAGGCTGCAGCTGAGCAAGGTGTCATCCAGGGATTTGGTTGCATACTGAGATGAGCTTCATTTTGCAGTGTTACTGGGATGGAAGTAGACATGAAGGTGTGTGGGATTTGGCTCTCTGGGCATGGCCACCCAGAGCCGTTGGAGTTGTATGAGGACAGCTGCAGCATCTGGCATGAATGACACAGTTTTTAGAGCAGAGTGACATCTTTTTCAAAGGGTAGTAGATCTGCTATCCCACAGCACTGTCAGTGAACTAGAGATTATTTCAATTATCTACATGGCATTCAAGTGTCACCCTGCAAAGCCTCCCCAGGCCTAACCAGATCTTAGAAAGCTGACAGGCTTCTAGGGTGAGACAGGGTAGAAGATGAATGATTAAACAAGCAACAGAGGCTGAATAAAGAATAAGCACAGCTGTCCTTACCCAGTTTCCAAAAATCTTGGTTAGCTGCCAGACAGGTACATGATGACATTAGTTTTTAGGGACAAACTCAGCAGTGTATGATAAAACTGCATTTGAGAATTTTTAGAATTAACATGATTTTAAACCAAGGAATTAGATTTGCTAGACTATCTCCCTTGCTTTACATTTTATGTGATTATAGCACTTGCTGGTTAAGGCTAAAATAATGAATAATATTATAGGCTTTTATGGGGAAGGGATGACTTCCCATTTAAGGGAAAATTACATATAAAGGAAGAAGGCATTGGAATGAAGGTAATTGAAGAAATTGGATTGATGCTATAAGAACTGAGGCAGTACTTGTGATTAACTTAATTTTAAATTTGAAGAAATACTGAATAAACCTTACATGAAGTTTGATGTAAAAGAAAAAGGGAAACAAATTAACCACTTCAGAAGTATAGAAATTCTCCAACTCATACAAGGATAGAAATCAGTAAAGCAGAGTAGATGGTATGATTTTTAGATATTCTGGCTAGAAATGTAATGCTATTTTCTATTGGTGTTATTACTGCATATGTGGTATATACACAACTTGCTTTTACTGGAAAGGCAAGGAAAAAGGAACTTTAGAATTACGACTTCTTTTCATATTTTATATGAACAAAATGTGCTTGATAGGTTTGCAAAGGACATCCCTCAAGGCAGTTTTTTTTTTCTATAAGCCAGTGAATCATGAACTATTCCACAGCATTGATTCTGTTACTCCCAGTGGGTGGCAGTTTTCCTATTTGTAGCAGTTCCAAACATTGTTTTTCCCTTAGTGGCAGAAAAATTGCATGATGAATGTGTTTCATATTAAGTTTTGATTAAACACAGGCATTTGTGATAATTTTAGTTGCAATATACTCTTCAAAAAAATTTCTCTTAAAAATGGAGTAAAACTAATTGCTTTGCCTGATACTTTAAAGTGAGAATGCATTTTTTGATAATTAAAGTAAGGTTTCTTTAACAGTTTAGTTAGTGTTATGTCATCTTATTAAATATAACTTCCTATTCAAAATGTCTTATTACTCATGGGACTAAAAAAAGAAAAAGAAGATGCCCAGATTTGAAGGATTTGTATTGCAAATGAAATCTCTGTTTGGGAACAAGACACATTTCCAAAGCTTGATTTGGCTTTTGACTTAGAAGTTAGGTAAGAAACTCTTGATACTTAAAGTACCTTTTAACCTTGTCTTCTGGGAAAGTGCAAATAATTCTAATTGGCATAACCAGAGATTATCCATGTAAATAGAAGTAATATATTGGGATAGATAATGACAAGCCAACCAGTTTTAATTTTTAGGTATTCTGGAGCTCATCCTACAGAAATTAGTCTTTCTAGTTACTTAACCATGGGCACTACACAGAGAAATAACTAGTGGGAAACACTCATTCTTGATGACCAAATTAGCTGCTTCATTTTCATTTTGTGCCAGCCTACATGTGGAGAGTAACTGAAAATCCCCACCCCATGTACTCTGGAAATCACTCACATCAGCATAAGTGATATATTCATTCTTAGCTGAGTGAACGTCAACGAACCATAAGAGAATTTTAAGGGTCTAGACCAGCTCTCACTGAATTAAAGGCCTAAGTTCCACATACCTCAGTAGTGCAGAATCAGTCAGAAAGGGAAAAAAAGGTGGGGGGAAAGAAAGGAAATGCAAGGTAATTTTACAGTTGTTGTTCTTGGAGTTTCATCTTTGTCACTTATATAAAGTGAAATGTCATGTACCAGCAATTTGTTTTAACCAAGAAAGATCAACACATCTCAGCAGGACATTGTGTTTCTTCTTCTAGGCATGCTTAAATCTTGGTAAATCATTTGTTGTGTTGGATTAGTGTGTGGAACTGTCTTCTCTGAGCCCTCCTAATTGCATAGAAATGTAACTGGAAATCTGGTATATTCAGGACAAGAAGGTTGCTGCCTAGTGGGACTTTTTCCGCATATATTAAATTCTAGTTTATATTACCAGGTACAGACGCTCCTAATTTGTTTTTATATTTTACAGCTACAGAAATAAATAACTACATTATTAAATGTTATAATTATATTAAATAATTATATTGGGAACTCATAGAAGGGTCTAGAAGTTCCTAAATGTGGTAACAAATGTGTCTTATTTCCCATCTCTTTATGTGTGAAAAAGATCTAAGAAGGTTTTGGACAAAAGTTGAGAAGAGTTATGTAACATAATGTGTGTGGAAGTCTTAGTATGAGGCATTATTTTCAAGTTCTTTTTATTGCATTATTTGATCTCTTCCTTTAATGACAGATACATTGGATTTTTGATGGTCTGTAAAATGCTCAGAATATGATTGTTAACACATATGCCATTGACCAATGAACTGTTTCTATTTGGTGGGGTTATTATTTACTAAAAGTGTGTGTAAAACAGTGCAAAACAATGGAACTGTCTTTTGCACACATGTAATCCATATGGGAACTATTAGGTTATGGTGGTTACATGATGTTATTTTTTCCCATAGAATACATTTGTTTCAGTGATGTCTAGAACAGCGGTCTTGTCTTCATTGCAACATGTTATTTTCAATATTAGATTAAAATGTAAAGTCTGTAAGCCAAATTCTTGCTGCAGATTAGTTATGGTACAAATAAGAACATTTTCTGTCCAACAAATTTGAATAGTTTTTACTTGAGAGGAAAAATAGGCTAACTGAATATAGACTTCTGCATTAAGCATATACAGAGTTGTGTTTTAACCTGAATCATGTTTGATTAAATGATCACTGTTAGAAAAATGTGAGATATACTGTAGAACTGAATGAGCAATGATGCTGAGGAAATGGCAGAGATCTTCAAGTATTTATGAAGATGGAAGCTAGTATACATCAAGTAGAACTGTATCTGTCTCTTTAAAGTCACTGTATTTTACAGAATATGATCTGTCATGCTGATGGTCCCCTTGACCAGGGCTTTTGCTTTAACTTATGTGGGAAATCTTATGGATAGTGTAAAGTGGTATCTTTCCATGTCAGTCAGGGTTTTGGGGCAAGCAAGAGCATGTGGGCCTGCTGAGCAGTAGACATGGACTCCTGCAACAAAAGCAGTGGGAAACAATTCAACATTAGTGTTTCACTGTATCCCTAGAGTAGTCTGCATGTTCCAGCTGAAGCTCTTTCTCCTATGTGTTTTTGGTGCTTTGAGAGATTTTGTTATTCTTGAGGTTTTTTGTTGTTGGTTTTTATTTTGGTTCGTGTTTTTGTTGTTGTTTGTTTTGTTTTGTTTTGCTTGTCCCTGCCCATATTTTGAATCCAAATCATTAGGCAAATGCAAAAAATTTCTGGTGAAATGATTCCATATATTTAAAAGGGCTTTTTTTCCTTCTCAGGGAATTCCTGGAATTCCTGGG
>VXBB01020075.1:112366-159066 GCA_013399915.1 Illadopsis cleaveri
GAACTTAGAGGACCTTTCCAGCTACCTCCTAAAGACCTCTGGAAAAATAGTTTTCCTTGACAACCAGTATTGCAGTTGTCCAGATCAGTTGTCCAGTTGTTCTCTCACCTGTGCCTCCTAACTATTTTTATTGCCTGTTACTGGAATTTTTTCTCCATTTATTTCTGAGCAAAGTTGAACAAAATGCCACAAAGGGAAAGCTATATCATCAACTCCAATAAAACCTTGTGGAATTCCAAAGTGCTTATATTTATTTAACTGACCTACCATATTTTCTTCAAATTTTTTATTTTTTAGATAAATAACATCTGGTTCATGAGACACTTGAAAATAATTTATTACTCTTCCCTGTCAACTCATTTAATGTATTCTTTTTGTCACCTGATAAATTAAATAGGAGATTGATGTATGGAACATCTGAATATGTTATGTGTCATTTGGGAATTTAAACCAGAAAAGATAATGGGGTTTTCCTTATATTAGTCACACTGAATATGTTTGTTCCAGAAAACACAGATGGAAAGCTTGTGGATGGTCTATTAATAGCTTGGGAAAATTTTTCAGTAACAAGTTCTTCTTCAGTAATGACTACCCCTATTACATTGCCAACACCAGCAGTTTATTGATTTACCTGACATATAATGTCAGCTCTGGAGAACAGGACAAAATGCTACATTTTATGTCCTTGAATTGTTCTACATTTTTGTTCAGGACATTCTCTTCTCTTCTAATTTTATATAGTTTTCAGATTATTGTTCACAAGCTTTTCCTCTATTATATCTGCAAGTTTCCTTCCTGCAGTGTGCTGATTTCATTTAGTAGTCTCTGTGTAATTTTTTAAGCAAAACAAGTTAAATATGGGCTAGTAATGAAGGGAAACCAGGAAAAATGGATTTTATTTATCCTTTTCTTTCAGATGTATTCTTGGCCTTTAATTATACTAAATGTATTTTCTGATTTGCCTTCTCTGGTGTATGTTTGCAGGTCAATATGAATATATACACATAGCTGATTTAATTTAAAGAACAGAAGCTATTCTGTGCATAGAGTATTTCTGCATTTTATAAGATAAAATGAATGAGGGCTCTTTTTGGTGAGCATATGCCACTTCTGTAATCCAAAGACTGATGTGGGTTTCACTAGAAATGATCTAGTGAGCTGGTAGAGTGTCTATGGCATAAAGAATAGGTTGCTGTATTTATTGATGGAAAGTTTTGGTGACCAGTATTTCCTTACCATAAAGCAGGCAAGAAACATTAATTAATCTGTGGTTAGTTTGTATTAATCTTTGGTTAATGGTAAAACAGAGGTGAAATACCAGAAAACTGATGAAGTTCTGAAAACCATGGTTGTAGAGAATTACTTCTTGCTTTAAATATTCTGAATTTTCTCTTCTATTGCAGAAACAAAGACACTCTTTTAGTTTTAGCAAATAAAGTTCAATTTTTTTTCGCAAAGCTGAGTTGTTATCTGTGTAAGAAATTATATCTGGTTTTGATTTCATGTAACTTTTGGAAAAAGTCTGAGATAACGTCATGGGAATTGTTCCTAACATTTATTACTAAATAGAAGGTGAATGTCTTTATTTATATGAAAGTGAAGATTAAATAACAAAAATAACAGTGAATTTTGAAAATATAATCAGTTGGAATAATTGATAAAATTTAATCAGTGAGAAGTTAGATTTCCAGGCTTTATTTAATTGTTTGACTTTCTGTATTATTATGCTTTTATTGTATGCTGCCTCTTAAGCATGCTCTTATAGAAGATTGTATCTCACAGTATTTAACCAAGTCCAAGTAAAACAATATATTGTTTTAAAATTTAAAACAATAAAAAATTAAAAACAATAATATTCTTATTGATGCATGCAGTTTTAGACTTAAAGTGAAGTGAGATTAAGTGACAAAAAAAAGACAATTGTTAACACCAGATACGGAATATATGATTAATGGGTATTCCGTCCTGGAAAGTATGATTTCAAAGAAGGATTTCTTTTCTAATGTGTACTTGAGACTAGCTTTAGACAGAAATTAAGGAAGTCAGCCCTTTGATGATTTAATACTCTTTAGCTCTTATTTTATGTAGGGAACATGCAGCTAAACATGCCCTTATGAACATGATTCCATTCGAGGAGTCCAAGGGATTGTTTTGGCTTTGTACATGTGGTGAAGTGTCATGATCTGAACTGGCAGAAGCTATTGGGTTCTTGAATGAGCCGTTTAACTCTGAAGATTTTACAGAAGATGCAAAGGTGTGGCCCCGAAAGTTAACTGCTCCTGATAAATCTCCACAAAATTTACACAAGGAGTCAAGCCATGGCAACCTTTGAGGGACACGTGGTCAAAAAGGAGAAAAGGAGTTATGAAATGCCACAAATACTTTTGCTGGTTTTGGAAACTCTAAGCAGAAACCAAGAAACTTCTGTGTCACTTTCAGTTATAACTAAGGACACATTACAGACTGGGTCTTGAGTTGCAGAATTTTTTCTTTCTGGAGTATTCCATGACGGCATGGTTATTTTCTCCTGTATTTTTTTTTTCCTATCCACAGTTGCCCTTTGTTAGATCATAGAAGGTCTAAAAAATCCACTGCACTGTATCAAAACTACAGCCTTAGTCTTTTATCTTAGTAATAAGATAAAAGACATTGTATTTACTGTTTATTTCAGTAAAGAAATAGAATAATGATGCTACAATACCGAGCTCATTTTTCCTCTATTTTAGTACAGAAATATCCCTGTCTTTTTCATAAATAAATAGGGTTTGATGGGACCAGAAGGTTCACTTGGTCTACCTGGAGCTCCTGGGCCTAAGGTAAGTGTTTGAGTCAATTTGCTCGTGACTTTGATAAACGACTGCTTTGTATGCAAATTTGATCTGGACAATGCCAGGAGTTTGCAGCTCATTTTTTGGTGTATTGAATATTGGTGAGCAACTGTATGATTTTCCCTATGTTACCTTCTATGGTAGTTCACTCTCAAGAGAGGTTAATATAACTCAGTAAATGGCGCCTGTCATCCTGTGAGGATTTAACAATTGCAGAAATGGACATAAGACTTTATTTCAGCTTTACAGTCCTGGAAAATGTTTTGCAATGCTGGAAACCAGATGATTCTCAGTATACATCTGAACTTTCCCATGTTACATTTATTTATATTTTAATTGTGTTCAACAATGTTATGTGCTGTTTCTTCCACCCAAGGAGCCAAACTTATTTCAGATGTAACTATTGATTGCTCTGCAGCTACAGCAAGAACTAATTTTACCAATGTTCTCAAAAGCTAAGATAAATACTACAAATTCAGATTGGTTGGTGTAACCTTTTAATTTAATCCAAAATGAGTTTTAGAATAAATTGTAAGTAAACATTGGATTGTATGTCCTAGAGAGTATTTAGGAATATAAAATCCATTTCCCAAACTTTGTATTTACATTTAGATCCCTTTCCCCCATACATTATTTTACATCCAAAAAGTGCATATGCATTTATTTATAATTGTATACTGACAGTAGCATTTATTTAAGTGTCAATGCTTTCTATGGTCAAGAAGTGAATACCTATGATACAACTAAAAATTAATTAGCTTTATTTTTGTCTGTGAAAAATGATTTTATTTTGTATATTTATCTCATTTAGAATATAAGCTGTTTCTTAGAAAATTGTTCTTAATAAGCTCATTCTTACAAAAGTCCATCAAGAGAGTAGTCAATAATTCTTAGGTTTAATGCAAATCCTCATGCTGAATATATGTCTAATTCCATAGGCTGCAATAAAAGCCAAAACATAAATAAATATTTAAATAATATGATGGAAATCGGAGGTCAGTACACACAAACTTGGTGTGACTGTGTCAGGCAAAGGAGGCAGGTGGAGACAGGGCAGGTGTGCAGAAGCTGGCAGATCACGTTTTGTCATCAGTGTCTCATCTTTCCTGAGAGAAAGTTAAACCTTCAGGCTCCCTGTAATGGAGAAGAACTTTAGCCTTTCAGTCACTACCTATGCCTGTTTTTAAAAGTCAGTTTCTCAACAGTGTCTGTTTATGTTTGCTAGTCATACCACATGAGACAAAACATAATGATGTATCAGCCACACTCCTGCATTGTTGTATAGGGTGATAAAGGCGAACCAGGAATACAGGGGAAACCAGGATCATCAGGAGCCAAGGTAAATATAATTCTGGGAAGCATTCTAGTTAAAGAAGGGATTCATTTACTTATCATGATTTACTAATTTTCCATTATTTCCCCTCGTTAGCTATAAGACAGTTTGCTTCACAGTAAAACAGTAGATAACATCACATTGCATCAGAATCCATTTGATGATGTATTCTTATTAATTTTATACTAGATTTTAGGCTGTGAAAATCAGATGTTAAGTTCAAACCTACAGACATTGTCATTGCTTGAGGTAGTATTTTTTGTGTAATTTTGAAACATCAGCTGTATTAAAAGACAATAAAAATAGATACTGTATGTGGCTTCTCTATACTCACCATCCCTTCAAAAATCCTTCAGACATTTCAATCATCTTCAGTTATAAAATTTCAAAATATCATAGCCAAAGTGTATCATGTGGCCTTGAGAAACATGCAGTGTGTGTTTTTACACACAGCACATCACTGACACGCAGCTATTGTATTACTCAGGGAGATCTAGGAGTACCAGGGGCTCCAGGTGAACCAGGCTACCCAGGCATTCCTGGTACCCAGGGATTAAAGGTAAGTATTTTTTTCAGTTTTACATTAATTGCATCTTTTTTGGAAGTGATTTTCGTATAATTGATGATTATTCAACAAATTCCTTTCTCTAAACACATCATTGTTATTACATAACAGTTGGACACATTTAAAGCAATAATATGTCCATCCTGAAAATTTTCTTCTGACGGACAAAGGCCTTGATGTGAAGGCATTTGTGGTGAGTTGACCTTGGATGAATGCCAAGTGCCACCAAGCTGTTCTATCACTCCCCTCTTAAGCAGGGCAGGAAGAAATCAAGAAAATAAGATGGGAGAAGGCTCATGGGTCTAGATAAAGGCAGTTTAATAATGCAAAAGGAAATGCCGTGTGTGGAAGCAAAGTAAAACAAAATATTTATTCTCTGCTTCCTGTCAGCATGTGTTGTTCTGCTGATTCCCGGGAAGCAGGACTTCAGTATACATAGAGGTTTGGAAGACAAATGTCACAATAATGAAACTTCCTTTCCTTTCCCTTTCCTTTAGCTTTTATTTCTGAGCAAACATCTTATGGTATGGAATATCCCGTTCAGTTTAGGTCATGTGACCTGGCTATGTCATAGAACCATAGAATGTTTGTGTGGAAAGGGACCTTAAAGATCATCTAGTTCCAACCCCCATGTCATGGGCAGGGACACTTGCTTCCACTAGACGAGGTGGCTCAAAGCCCCATCCAACCTGGCCTTGAACACTTATAGGGAGGAGGTATCCACACCTTCTCTGAGCAACCTGTCTCAGTGAATCACTACCCTCAAAAGAAGGAATTTCTTCCTGATAAGCCTGGTTTCGATTTGAAGCCATTCCCTCTTGTCGTGTCACTACAGACCCTTGTGAAAAATGTCTCTCCAGCTCTCTTCTAAGCCTGTTTTAGGTACTGGAAGGCTGCCCTAAGGTCTCTCCAGTGCCTTCTCTTCTCTGGGCTGAGCAACCCCAGCTCTCTCAGTCTGTCTTCATGAGAGAGATGCTCCAGCTGTCTAGTCATATTTGTAGCCCTCTGCTGGACTTGATCCGGCAGATCCATATCCTTCTTATGCTGGGGGCCCTGGAGCTGGACACAGATGCAGTCTCAGGAGAGTGGAGTGGAGGGGGAGAATTGCATCCCTTGCCCTGCTGGCCACACTGCTTTTGATGCAGCCCAGGATGCAGTTGGTTTTCTGGGCTGGAAGTGCACATTGCCAGGTCATGTTAACTTTCTCATCTGTCAACATGCACAAGCCCTTCTCTGCAGGGCTGCTCTCAATCCCTTCTTCACCTAGCCTGAATTTGTGTCTCCACCCGAGACCTTGCCTGGCCCTAGCGTACAGGAAAAGGGGGGAATTTAGAGAGACAGCTTTGATGTTTCATGGAGCTCTGCACAGCAATACCCAAAGCACTGGTGAGTTATCAACACTTTCCTAGCCACCACTGCAAAGCACAGCACTATGAGGGCTGCTATGGAGAAAATGAACTCTTCAGCCAGACCCCATATGGCATTAGAGAAATAGAATTTAATCAGGCATTTCACTTTCATAAGAAAAGAAAAGTTGAAGGGTAAAGAGACAGTAAGATAGAAGGGTGATGTTATAATTAAAGTTTTGTGAAAACCCCATGCAGAAGTATTCCAGTAGAGTTCATCTTCTGCTCCAGAGGGCACACATTTCTTGTATGTCCAATGTCATATATGCCAGCCTCAAATACATGTCTTACATATACTAGAGTACTTCACATGTCAGTAGACACATATATGGACATGCCTTACATTAACTAGGGCGTGGAGTCAGTGTCATAATATTAGTTTAATTAGTTTCATTATCACTATATACTCAGTTCACGTAAGGCACATATACTAAGAAAATAGTATTTTATGAAAGATGATTTTGTTAAAATTTATAAAATTTCTCCAAAATTTAAACTGAAGAAGTCTTTGAAAAGGTCATTTATTTTATATGAAGACACGAGTTAGCTGGAGTTACAAGTCCAGTGACAAACTGGAATTATTTGGGAAGAAAAGCGCAGTTTGGGCATCTGACAGAAAAAGTGAAGCCTTTCAGCTATAGATGATTTTAAAACTTGAAATAACTGAATATTTTACATTCAAGTAGAATACAACAAAATGCTACAGCTGGCATAAATGTTTTCGTATGTTCTGGGATTTTCAGTCAGGAAAATATTTGCTACGGTAGTACTGTTTAACATTTCATTAAGCATTTTTTTATTTTCCACCCACCAAAAAAAATCAACCCCAACCAAACACACAACATTTTTGGCTCTTACAAGAAAGCTGACAAAACAGACCCAAAAATCTCCATTCTTATTATTTTCTTTATTGAATGCACTTTTGGACACCCCCTACAGATCTGTCCCTTGTTCCATGAGCTGTTACTTTCATGGTTCAGCATTTTGATTTATGTCTATTTAAACATTAGATATCAGAGTTACAGTACGAGCCATCTCCCATAACTAAGTTTCCTTTTCAATTAATGAAGAGAGACACATTTTTGGAGTACATATTTTATACCTCTGTTGTCAATTGGAATGAATAGTTTTCATGCACTGCCTGTTTCTCTCTAATGTCAATTAGATGGTGTTCAGACAAGTTGATAAAACTACATACCTGACTTCTAAGCCCTGTTTACACCATCTGATTACAAATCCTCCCACTATTATTTACTTTAAACATTACAAGGCAAAACAAGTGGGTGGAAATGGAGCTTAGTCCTTAAATATTTTGATTTAATTTAAATATATAGGGTTTTGTGGTGCAAAAATACTTTATTTCTTTGTTTTGAATTGCTTTTGCATGCAGTGGTGCATTCAGCTAAAATTTAACCCATGAGAAACATTGCCTCCCTTCCTGCCTACATCCTCTCTACTCCCATGCACTGTGTAGATAAAATCCTGCTGGATTTGGCACCTCATTATGTTGCATTTTTTAATTTTTTTACTTAGTATGTGAGTATTCACTCTCTTTCTAAATTTCTTTACTTGTTACATGAGTATCTATTTTCTTTTTGGTAATTGTTTTAATGACAAAGTCCTTTCTTAGTATGGCTTTCTGGACTTTTTTTGTGTACATGAGGATAAAGTGATTTGTTTTCTTTCAGTATATACTAAGAAAAAGCTAGATATTCCTCTTGTCATTACTGTGTTAAATTAAGGCACAGATTACATGTTTTAGAGGTGACTCATGTTTAAATGGAGACCTTTCTTCTAAAATTTTACAGGGGGAGAAAGGAAACCAAGGTGACACTGGTATCCAGGTATATAAACTTTTTTTCTAATTAAATCATCTGGCATTGTTATTTATACAGATCTTAGGTATTAATTCAGACAAGGTTTTTTAAAGCTTAAACTCCACAGAAGGTTAACTTGAATAGCAGCAGTAACTCTCCTTCAAGGAAATCTGCCCAGTATGGCCAACGTCAGTTTTCAGCTGCATTTCCGGGGGGCCTGAGTAGGCTGGACATCACCCAGGACTCTTGCAGGATGTGCTTTGTCCCTGCCTGAAAGGCACTGCAAGATCACAGAAACACAGTCAAAGAAACTGGCCTCTGCCTACCTGCTTTACTATTCGCATGCAGGATTTTCCTCATTGTGATCTAAAATCATGGTAATACCTACAAGAAAAAGAAGAGTATACTATCTTTACTTGAATCCTGGCTTAGTTCCTCTGTGTTCACAGTAGAAATTTTATTCTGCAGTTTCTGCTCTGATCTCTTAGCAGAGTAACTTTTCAGATTGATTTGTCCTGTTTTAGAATGAGGTTTTAGTATTTAGGTCCTTGTGTTATTTTTTTGATAGTTTTATGACATGTACCAGATAAATCTATATTTTATAAAATGTGCTTCTTTTCTGAAGGGACTGAAAGGAGAAAAAGGAAGACAAGGAAATCCAGGGTTACAGGTACTGTTAAAATGGTGATCCTACTTCAAGGGAGCCATAGTGATCCTGGTTTGAGGCCATGATTTATATTTGTTTCTTAACACTTCTTCCATCAACACATATAGGTCTTTGCATCAGGTGAAATATATTTATGTACAACATGATAACATAGTTATATAAATTACCGCTTAAACACTCTTTGTATTTTTAAAATAACAAATATAACACATGCAGAGAAGATGGAGCAACACTTCTCTCAGCTGTGCATGCTTGAAGGATCAGAGGAAATGCACATAAGTTGGAACACAGGAACTTTATATACAGGAAAAACATTTTGCTTTAAAGGTGGTCAAACACTGGAGCAGGCTGCTCGTAGATATTGTGGTAAAACCTGTCTGGACAGCATTTCAAGTTGATCAAGCTGCATCTGTTCTGCAGAGGAAGTTGAATCCAAGGAGGTCACTTCCAACCCACATGTTCTTGTGTTCTGTGATACTGTATCTTGAGAAACAGACCATCAGTGCATTTCTTTTATTATTGTAGTAAAGCCTTAATTATAGAATATTTTTGTAAAATAGTTATGGGTAATATAAAATGCAGATAACAGCAAAAAGTGGCTTTTGTGTAAAGATTATGAGTGATACTTAAGATGTTAAGAATTTGCATGTACAATGCTACACTTTCATATAGTTCATTACCTCCTAGACTATACTGGGAGTCATTATTGACATCTTCTGTGCTTATAAATTACAGATGTTTCCTGTTCCAGCTGTAAATCAGTGAGGTCCAGTTGTTTCTCCCTAACTCTAGGCCAGTGTATTCTGATTGTGTCATAGTTGGCGATCTTGTTATTCTACAGAAAATAGCTGTTAGTATTTATAAATACTTGGTAACTGCATAATCTACGTCATGTCTAAACAGAGAAGTATTTTTTAGAGGTACATATCTAAAACTAGACTTGGAAGAAAGCCACAGTTACTTTTTTCAGAATTACGACATGAATACAGCTGCCTGTCTAGCCAGATGGACCTGATTCCTGGAGATTCTGGGAAGGAGATCTAGACTGCATGTTAGCTAACACTCTCAGAGATATGGAGGTTGAAAAGAGTTCATTTTTAAACCTGAGCAAATTTTTAAAAGAAGAAATACTTTAAACTAAAAGATAGGTCATTGGCTTAACCAAATGTAATGTCCTAGACTAACACTTTACAATTTAAACTTTGTTTATTTATTTTGCAAATAATGGAAATTATTTTCATATCTTTATTATTTTAGTCATAAGGGAAAACAAAGTGATAGTGAAAGAAAATATTTTTTTTCAGATAGAATGATGCAACTGAATTGCTATTGCTTGCTTGCTTATTTTTGGAGAAAGCTGAAAAAATAATACAGACTGAGCCTAAAATTGTTTCCCATGCTTATCTGGTTTGATCAACAACTGAAAAAATCAGTCATTTAGTAGACAACACAAAGTCTTTCCAAGAATTCTCAAGACTCCAAGACACAATACAGATTTCCTTGTCTGTAAGAGTGAATCAAAAAAGTGAACTGCCATCTTGCCATTGGATGTAATGGTCAGTAACACCATTGTACCACTTGGCAGAAATGACACCAAAATAATTTGCTAGCGTACAAAATCTACCTTACCACTGAGTCTGTATTTCAAAGGCTCTGAAATTAATTTCTGCCTAGTAAGAGGATATTAAATAGTTTGAATCAGGAGTTTACTTCTGCTAGGACATGTTGTTTCTTTTGTAAAGTGAATAAGGTTTTATCTCTTAAGTCTATATTATGTTTGTATGTTTATAATATGTGTGATATATTCCCAACTTATCCACTTGGTACATAAAGGTAATACTGAAGTTCATTCACCCTGATATAAATTTTTCACCATTATATGAAGTTTTGTTTTTTGTAATATAGCAATCAGAAAATCTTCAAAAATTAACATTTGTGATTGATTACTGAAAATGAAGAGCAAAAAATAATAATTTTTGATTCCAAGTAATTTGGCTCAGCCTGCATTTTAAATTTCTTTTTCATCTTATTTTTTAAAGGGAATAGAAGGATTGAGTGGAGAACGAGGAGAGGTACGTATTTTTGCAATGATAAATATAGTATTACAAAAATTATTCCATTTGTTTCTGCAAATTATGTGATCTCTAAAATTTGTGTTTAGTCTTATTTCTTTACTCACATGTCTATAAGCAACAGAGGAGAAATTGAAAAATATCAGAGAAAGAAGTATTAGTTATAAAGAGACAGAATGAGATACACATTTCATTAAAAAACTATTAAAGCCAAGCATATACTTTAAGAGAATTAAAAAGCCAAGAAACCAACCAACAAAAAAAGAGGATTGGTTGAATAGAGGAAATAACTACAGAAAATAACTAAAGAAAAAGAATCATTGTGTTGCATGTCATTTAAAAATTGGTATTTAAAATATTAATTTTGTTGGGTTTTACTTATTTATTTCAATATTTTGTGAAGTCAGAGTATACACTGTCCCATTAATTGAATTCTCCTTCAAATGTATTTAGGTATTTTTTGTTCAACCTTTTTCTTTAAAGCGTTGCATAACAATAGCTGGATACATTACTTGGAAATTCCATTCTGATAATGAAATAATTTTATCCATTTTAACAGATAAGTTGTTTCATATGCTTCTGTGGTTCGAGGAAATACTTCAGTTGCGGTTTGGCTTATAGATGTTTTGCTAAATTTTTTGCCAAAACTGGTAGAAGATTCCTTGTATGCTGTTGAATTAGTCTCCTTAAGTACTATAAATCACAGCAATAAAATATTTCTACTGGAAATTCATTTAAATAATTTCTTACTATATATTAAGCTATAGTGATGTCATTGTGTTTACTTACCAATCCTATAAAATTAGTTTATTTTCTAATTCTATAAAATACGGTTTTTGTTAGACTCTGATTTCTAAAATGTTTCTTCAGCCTCTAAGTCTCAGCACTTACTGAGCTGTTTTCCTTTCTTTGCTTTTCTTTGCCAATAGCAAGGGTCAGAAAACAAGGCCCCACATGTATGTGGTTGAACATTAAAAGACCAAGATATACTGTCGAAAATTTTCCCCCTACAGTTTCAGTTGTTTCTTGGCAAGTTCTTCAGGCAGTTCTGCTGATGCTTCCAACATTTTCTCCTGGTGTTTTTATGCTGGCTTCTTGCCTCCAATGTTGTTCTACAGTAGATGCTATTTCCCCAGTATTCTCTGGTTCTTAATGCCTTCTAGCCCCTTTAACATTTAGTTCAGATAGCTCAGCTTTCAAGTCTTTTATGTAAATATAGTCCATCGAAGTAAAAGGAATTAAAATTAAAAACCAGAACAAAACCCCTCCTGGCTATTAATCTGACATGAATTCAGATCTCAGCACATATAGTTTCTAGTATAGCCACAAATAGCTACATAAGCACCATGTCTTTATCTCTGAGCCTTGCTGACTGTTTAAGTGAAAAAAACACCTTTGCAATTATGAACTAGAAATGAGCAAGTACAAATCTACATGAGGTAACTAAGAAGATCCCTTCTCTGTGACTACAACATTCAAGATGATAATATCAAGAAAATAAATTACAACTACAACTTTGGAAAGAGTTGTATCTGAATTAATGTATGATTTCTGAAGGTATGGACTGCTGTTCAGGTCATGCCCCTGGACTGGCCACCCTTCCAGCAGTACTCTTAGGCGCTTGACTGACATCTGTCACATTTTGTCTCATTTCTCTGTTTCTTTAAGAGCATGAACTACGTGTCTGATTTTACAGCCTAGCTCATAAAACTGATTAATCTGACACTGAATTTAAAGCTTGTAACCCTGTAGTAATTCATGTATAGAATTCTGGACATTGTTACTAATATAGACCAAGCCGGGAAGCTTTGAATTTTTCTGATGTGAAGAATCTTGATAATTAATATAGGAGATATTACAAAGTAATATCAATACCATAATTTAAAATCAGTGTAAGTCTATTGAGACTGTATGCATGAGTATTTCTTAAATTTCTATTATTTGCCTCAGTAAGTTAGTCATGTATAATAGTCCTGTTCTCACAATTTCATCTAAAATAATTGGAAGTGAAGAAAATTTTTCAGCAACTAATTATGTTATGCAGAAGCTGTGCAAACAAGGGAGGGAAAATCCCATAAGGGAGCAAATGCAGTATACTGACTTTAATCTTGGGCACGTACTGGTGTTTCGTTGGCTCCAGAGCAGGGAAAGAGTTCCACATGAACTATTGCAGTAGGTAATTCCATACATAGAACCATTGCTTTGGTGAAGATGTATTTAAATACTTTTCAGCATTTTTTTACCTTTTCCAGTGAAGCAACCAGACTACAGTTACTGTCAATCAGATGGAAAAAAAAAAAAAAAGAAGCAAAAAAATCCCTAACTGAAATATTTTTTTTTTACTTTGTCTTATACACTGCAAATATAAGGTAAAAGGCTTGATTATTATTGTAAGTTTCCAGGAACCTCAGTGGTGCCAGAATTTCACATCCAATTTTTCTGGTCTTCTAAGAATTTTAACATATTATAAAAAAAATTCTGTTTCTGAGGAAAAAGTGAATAAAACCCTTCCTTCCATGTGTTAATAATGAATAGTAAAATGGGTCTTGAAAGGTAACAGAAGGTAATTTATTTCTAGTTCTCTTTGGTAATTTTATCTGAAACAGCTACTAAGGATTCTAAAAACTTCAATACATTTTAGCAAAATAGATCTCATCAATATCAAGTTAATTTTCACTGGCGTCACATTAGGTTTATGAAGAACTTCAGTAAAGGTTTCTCAGAATATGTTTGTTTGGTGCTACCTACCTTCCAAATAATCTGTGAACATATAATTGGCTTTTCACTGATTTTTCATTCCAGAAAGGTGAGAAAGGAGATCCAGGCATTCAAGGCATCAGTGGGCAAAAAGGAGAATCTGGTGTCCAGGGTGTGATTGGACCTCCTGGTCTCAGAGGTCAGCCAGGAGATAGAGGACCCCCAGGACCACCTGGATCAGATGGAAAGCCTGTATGTATAGGACTTCAAACTTTTCATTCTGTGTACCTTAAAAACCAGAAAGAATTGCATGCTCTGTTCTCTGTTCAATGCAGGCACGAGAATTTTCAGAAGAGTTTATTCGACAGGTGTGTTCAGATGTACTGAGAAGTAAGTTTGAAAGCTTCTTTACTGTTGTTTCCTTGTTTGAAGTGCTAAAGAAGTTTCCTGATAATTATAGAAACGCTTTTTTTGAAAGCATGTTCCGTATTGCCAATTTATGCCTTGTTTCCTTACATGCTTGGAACAATATTTCCACATCACAGGCTCCATACTTTACCATCTTGTTTCCTATAGGTATTATATTATCTTGAGAGAGAGAACTGATTTTGTGTTACTGGTTGAGGGCAATACTTCTATTGTTACGACATTTTAAGCAATTTTTTGTTTGAATTCTCCCAGCCCAGTTGCCTGCCATTCTCCAGAGTGGAAGACTACAAAACTGTAACCATTGTCAGTCCCAAAGTGCTCCCCCAGGACTTCCAGGACCGCCAGGTCCAAGAGGCCCTGAAGGCCCAAGAGGGTTTCCTGGTTTACCAGGGAATGATGGCATTCCAGGGCTGATGGGCATGCCAGGTCGCCCTGGGGCTCGTGGGACAAGAGGTACAGTGTGCATGTGTCACGGTGCTAAAGGCCTTTATGCCTTGGTCTTCTGCTTCAGGTTCTGAGTGGGATTAATGCAGGATGGAGTAAGAGAATAGCTGGGCTGGTTTGGCTGAATGGAATTGTGAAGATGGAGCGGTGTGGATGTTTCACCTCCTTCAGGGAACAAGTGACAGGAGAGAGAGTACAAGAACACAGCCAGATTGTTCAGTTCTACTGTAGTCAAATTCTGTTCTGATCTTTTTAGAGAGTTCTTAGTCTCATGTCAATATTTCTACCTGCCTTTAGATTATTTTTTATGTCAAATGTGCCTAGACATAGATTTCAAAGTATTTCCATGTTTTCTGGTTTCTTTTCTTCCAAACTTGTTTGTTTGTACTGTTTTAAGGAACAGTATTTAGTCACTGCCTACTTAATATCTGGTGCTGATGTTTGACATCCAACAACTTTTATACTCCCTTTGATTTCCTGACTTTTTGTCCTTTTGTTCTCTTTATCTGAAAAGGATTTTTGTTCATTTCTTCATGATTTTCATAAACATTCTGGATTCTTTTTTGGCAGGCTAAGGTTTATGCTTTCAGGTAACTCAGCTGGCCAAGCATTCCAATTGATTTCTGTGATGTATTTGCAGATTTTATGTTAAGTATGTGTATATAGTCTGGAACTAAAGCAAGAGACTAGGTGGAGTCCATAATTTGGTAACGGGTAGCATCAAAATAATCAGGAAAAGTAATAGCTAGCTAATAATGTGGCAATAGTAAGCAGACAAATAGTTGATAGATATTTACTTTCTTTGTGACTTACTACCTGTGAGCCAGCACACCAAATTCATTTTGTATATAATGGTGATTTGCCTGTAGTACTTTTATAATTTAATCTCCAATAGGAGAATATGCAGTTTTTCTCTGGAGCTGACTAGCAGTTCTGGTTATTCCATAGAAGTTTGAAAAATAGATAATGTATCTATGAAGAAATTGAATTTACTGGGTTGTACTAGTATGAGAGAGCTCATATTTTGACCCTCACAGTATTTCTTTGGTGGAAATTTATTTCTGCTTTGTGTGTTGTGGAACATTTTCTATATATTCTGTATTCCACAGGGATTATGATGAAAAACTTACACCTCCTTTATACAACATATTAAAAACTCTGCTGTTAGGAAGGCAATGACAGCAAATTTCTTAATTACCGATCATCTATTCCCTCAGCTGACAGTGGCTGTCTGCTCAACTGTTGCTACATCAGCTCTATATTCAGTAGAAATTAACATGATTTAGAGCCCAGTCACACTGTGCAGGTTACAAGAAAAGGCTTATTTTGAATCCCATGATTTGCTTTCAAAATACTACATATTTAATTCAATGAATATTATCAAATGCTGATCTCTGACTTAATGGGATGAAAATGAGGTGCAAAGATATGCTAATTTGCTAATTCACAGGATTGCCAGGAAAGAATGGTGCAAAAGGCAATCAAGGAGTTGGCGCTCCTGGAATCCAGGGCCCCCCAGGACCTCCAGGTGAGGGATGGTTCAGGTGTGCAGATTCTGTGCAGGCAAATAATTTTTTTAAAGTATGGTTTAGAAAAAAATTTGATGTAATTTGGAAAAACTTACTTGGTTTGTACGCATCTTACCAAATATATTTTAGGGTAATGCCTGTCTCTTGCATACCTTATAAATTGCCGTATAATACATTTTTTAATATAAGACAGATCCTGTAGAGATTGGTATCTGAGACTGCTCTTGATAGATGGATGCTGAAGTCAACTACATGTGAAAACTGAGCCCTAATATGGTCATGTGACTTGTAATGAGGGACATATTCTTCATAGCATTAGTGTATGCATACAAAATGTAAAGTCAAGCATATGGAAGATATATTGGGACCCCATCCAAAGCCAGAGAAACAAACAAAAGTCAGGGGACTGATTCTTGTGGTTCCAGATTATATGAAAAAGTAGAATAGTGTACTAAAGTAGATTTTCGTATTTTCCTCCAAAAGCTATCTTTATTTAAAGTGTTTTGCATGTGCTTTAAAAAAATCTTTATAAGATAACATCATGTTGTTTATATAAATATAGAAGCAGTTTGTGACAAGAAGTGCCTTTACGGAAATGAAATTTTCTTTGTGTGCATACTTCACCAAAGAGTGTTGTGGGTCCATACTTGCTCATTTTCACTTTGATAGTATTGCATTTATTTATTTTTTGCATGTGTGTTATTAAGGTCCTGAAGGTCCACCAGGCATGAGTAAGGAAGGACGTCCTGGAGAGCGTGGGCAGCCTGGTAAAGATGGAGATCGTGGCACTCCAGGAATGCCAGGACCAGTTGGACCCCCTGGAATTTGTGACCCATCACTGTGTTTTAGTGTAATTGTGGGGAGAGATCCATTTAGAAAAGGACCAAATTATTAATTTGTGATATGTTATTTTAGAGGAATAGTTATGGTGCTTGTCTTTCATGGTCGTTCACATCTCAGGAAGGTGACCAGCAATAATCCCATAAGAAGGAACAAAAGTACCTCTAACATTAAAAGCATTATAAATAATGATCTCAAAGGTTATACATTGCTTTAGACAAGAAACTCCAAAACTCCAGTCACTTTTTTTTATACCTTGCACTGGTTGAATCCCAAGTGTTTTTAAAGAGATTATCAGTTTTAATAGAAATAAAACTAACTATAATACTTGGTATTTAGTATTTAAGTATCCTATCAATCTCCTTTTTCCTCTTTTTACCAAAGAAAATCCTTTGCAAAATTGCTGGAAACACCACTGGGAGCAGAATTAGGTCTTAAATGGCATTGGTCAGGTATAAATAACTGTGAAATTTTTCACATGCAGCCAACATACACAGTATTTGATTTTGAAAGAATATGTCTGGCTTTGACTTTATATGTGCGCAAATTTCATTGCTTTATGTACATTTCATATGTCATTGCTCCAGATGTGAGTGAAAGCACGTTATCAGATTTTTATGAATTAAAACAGATACTTAGACTCATCACAGAAGAAATGTCACCTATTTTCCCATGCAGCGCTGCTTAAAACTGAGATGAAATGTAAGGATAGAACTACAAGTTCAAGGGTCAAGGTTTTATTGAAGATGGTACTGTCAGCTACTAAATGTCAAAAGTTTCCATGTGGGTGATTCAACTCATATGAATATAGCATTAAAAATTAAAAAGGGAAAAAAACTGACATAGCTGGCTTTAGCTATGTTTTGACAAAATTAAAGATTTGAAAATGTTTGTACAACCCCAATGTAACAGTTCTGTGTAATGAAGTATCAAGTTATATACCCTTTGCTGTTTTTGCTCAAGGACTGCTTGCCAAATTGAAGAAGCAGGTTTACAAGGAGAAAGGTCTAACTGGTGGCTGACCAGCTGCAATATTTGTTATGCTGTTTCCTTTTCCATTTTAAGCCAACTGTGTATAATTTTCATTGTATGCTTTGCTAATGAAATGTATTGCTTGCTTTTACATAAAGAGCAAAGGCACAATTCCCATGAGAATTTAAAATCCATTTCTTAAATTAAGGCAGAGTCCTGTATTAAGTTAACCGGTGCTTCGTAAGTCACTTTTTCTAATGTGTTGTTTTTCTGTTGTCCTACTATCAGAGATTGTTAATATGCTTGACATTCAAGGTAAAATAAAAGACACACTTTCCAATAAGATGTGTGGTTGAGTCAATTTTGAGTCTGAGAGGAGACAAAACTAAAACCAACCGAACAAGAGCAAGTCAGAAAGATCTCTGACTGCAGTGAATACAAACAGAAGACCAGAATACCCTACTTGTAGAAATATCCTCTTGATTTTCAGCTAGTCTTATTGGTAGTTTTATTTATGATTGCATTTGATCAAATTAACACATATATCCAGCTTAAATTTTAAGCGTAGTGATGGATTTGTCAACCCATTAGTCCTACTGGAGGGTTGTTTCTGAATGGCTGACTGAGTAATTTCCAGTTTGCATCTATTAATTGGCCCTTTCTTGTAGTTTTTTTATGTCTAGCCAATTTCTGTTTGAACTTAGCTTTTGGTTTTCTGTCTGCATTTCTGTGCACTGTAGTAGTGCCCTTGTAGTTCTTGACATGTGTTTGTCTGCTTTTCCAACTATGGAACACTTCTCTTTTGAACAGACTCGGAAGCTCACAGTTAAGCCAAGGTGGTCTCTTTCTCTGCCTACTTCTCTGTCTTGAAAGGAGATGAACTGTTTTTGTGCTTCCAGGAAGAGAATTTTGGAAAAACTCCTGGCATGTGCTAGCTCCTTTATCCTTCATGGAATCTTGCCATGAAATTCTTCCCAGTTTAGCCCTGAGAGAGCTGAAATTTTCTCTTCCAAAATTTAAAACATTTGTTGTAATGCTAACCTTCAGTGTGCTCCAGTTCCTCCTGTTTGTTCCCCAGGCTGTGTGGATTGATAGGCATACGCTTGAGGTGGTTGGTCTTGTGGTTGTCATCTTGTCAAGCAGCTAAGGAGCATTTGTCTTAGTTGTTTTTTGTGGTGGTTTGTTGTTTTTTTTTTGTTTTTTTTTTTTTGGTGTTTTTTTTTTTTTTGTGTTTTTTTTTTTTTTTTTTTTGGGGGGGGTTTTTTTTGGTTTTTTTTTTTTTTTTTTTTGGGGGGGGTTTTTTTTGGTTTTTTTTTTTTTTTTTTTTGTGTTTTTTTTTTTTTTTTCATGCAAATAAAAGAGATAGTTACTTATGCTCTGCTCCTTCTGGCATCTAAAGTAACTCAGTCTGGCCTAGCATGGGTATTTCTGTACAGTGCTGCTCAAAGAGTACAATCAATGCTAGTTACGGCAAACAAAATCTCGTGTTGGACTCATTTCATTTTGTGTAATAATATGGTAAGAAAAAATTACTTAGTAAACAAAATAATTTAGAGGCTTCACTGAATTTAAAACCAAATTCAAAACCTTGATCTGCAAAATGAGGAGATTTGATGCTAAATCTATTTGATTGCCTACACTGCTGAGCTGTTTGGATGCTTTGAACTTCAGTGCTGCTGTATCTTTGGTATTTTGCTCTGAATTTGACTCTGTGAAACTGTCACATTTCTGCAAAAAGGATTTGGTTATGACAAGCTGGAATTTTCCAGAGGACATGCTAGCTGTCTAATTTGTGCAGGTGCCTTTCAGAAAGTTAGCAGTAACAATGTAGCTTAAATAAATGGAGACACTTTGAAAATGTAGTTTATTACATTATTAACTTCCCAAGAGCTCTATAGGAAGCCTCTTGCATCTCACTGAAATGCATACATTACAGGCTAGGAACCTGTGATTTCAATTACTGCTCCTTAAAAGATTTTATCAAGTCAGAATTTAGGAGACTTCACAATCATTTATTTTCCTGACTTCATTTGATATCATGGGATTATACAGCAGTGTAGGTGTGTCCAAGATTGTATCTTGATTGGATCTTTTAACGGAGAATATGAATATATTTTCAGATCTTCATCAACCTCTCAGTAAGAGGTTAAAAATGGTATAAACTTGAGTATTGTCAGATTAATGATCCACAGGAGAGAGACTTTTATTTACTATTGATGCAAACTGTATGAGCTTCCTGCAGATGTTGATCTTCAATCAGAAGTTGTGAATTAAAAAAATCACAGTGCAATATGTCACCATCTAACTACCAGATATTCCCTGGAAATTGTTACTAGAAACTCTGTTAACTGACATTTGCTTACTTAGTCTCCTGATGATAGTCTTTAAATCTGGATTTTCGGCTAGTTTTTAAGCAGAGGGCAAGGATTAAAAAAAAAATAATAATTTGTGGATTTTTTTTTAATAGCATGTTGCTGTCTAACCTTGAGTTAAGAAATATCCTCTCTGGCTGGTCTAGTGCCTGTTGGTGACAGTAGAGGAACTATAATTCACTGCACTAAATTTTTAATATAGCTTCAACTCCTAATATCTCTGTGTGCAAAAAATAGATTTAATATTTACCACTTTACTATGCTCATTGATTGCTATTTTTATCTCAGATATTTAGGCGTGTACTTGGACATAAAGGTGCAGAATGGAAAAGTATTACTGCGGGAACTGGATTTCTTAATGAAAGCCTAGTGCTGTATGGATGGAGCTCAGCAATTTTCACCTCTGAGAATCATGATCTTAGACAAGCTTGGAGTAAATACATATGGAATAATGTGTCTATATATAAATATATATGATTTAGTAAAAGACCAGATGTCACAGATGGTTTTCACTTGTGCAGATTTATTTGGTAAATACATACATGTATATATTTTGTGTGCATATGTGTATATATATCTTTGTGTATGTGTGTGTGTACATATCATTCTCAGTTATTCATTTGTTAACTGAAAGATATCGTAGTCCTACAAATAAAAAAGTAAAAGCATAAAAACATAAAGTGGCTTGGGTTGGAAGGGACCTTAAAGATCAGCTAGTGCCAACCTCCAGCCATGGGCGGGGACATCTTCCACTAGACCATCCAACCTGTCCTTGAACACTGTCAGGGATGGGGCATCTGCAACTTCTCTGGGCAACGTCTTCCAGTGCTTCACCACCCTGACTGTATTTCTTCCCAACAATCCAAATTCTCTTAATCCTTTTTCATAAAAGTGGTGCTCCATCCCTCTAATCATCTTGGTGTCCCTCCTCTGGACTCACTCCCAACAGGTCCTTGTCCTTCTGTGCTGGGGACCCTGCAGGTGGGGTGTCACCAGAGTGGAGGAGAGAGGCAGAACCCCTTCCCTTGCTTTGCTGGCCATGCTGCTTTTGGTGCTGCCCAGGATACATTTGGCTTTCTGGGCTGCAAGTTGACACTGCCAGGCCAGCCTCTCATCCACCAGCACNGGACATCTTCCACTAGACCATCCAACCTGTCCTTGAACACTGTCAGGGATGGGGCATCTGCAACTTCTCTGGGCAACGTCTTCCAGTGCTTCACCACCCTGACTGTATTTCTTCCCAACAATCCAAATTCTCTTAATCCTTTTTCATAAAAGTGGTGCTCCATCCCTCTAATCATCTTGGTGTCCCTCCTCTGGACTCACTCCCAACAGGTCCTTGTCCTTCTGTGCTGGGGACCCTGCAGGTGGGGTGTCACCAGAGTGGAGGAGAGAGGCAGAACCCCTTCCCTTGCTTTGCTGGCCATGCTGCTTTTGGTGCTGCCCAGGATACATTTGGCTTTCTGGGCTGCAAGTTGACACTGCCAGGCCAGCCTCTCATCCACCAGCACCCCCAGGTCCTTCCCATCAGGGCTACGCTGGATCTGCTTACCCCGAGCCTGGATTGATACTGAGGGTTGCCCTGACTCCGGTGCAGCACCTTGCACTTGATCTCATTAAACCTCATGAGATTGCCATGAGCCCAGTTCTTCAGCTTGTCCATGGCCCTGTAGATGGCGTCCTCTCTTTCTGGACTATGCAATCTAGTCTGGAAATCTAGTCTTGTAAGAACTGAACTATTGCAAATCCTTCTACTGCTTCAGAGCCAAGGTGTCATTGTCAGCTTCAGGAGTAGCCAACATATGTCAAGGTTGGTGATCTTTCAGAGGAGGAGTTGAGAATTGCTAGCTATACATCTTTCAGAACTAGAGAACCTAATTTCTGTGAAAACTCAAGGTGCATTAAAATAAAATTTCAGTGTATCTGACTGTGCTGGCAATGAACTCTGTCAGGATCTGTCACTATGGCTCACGTGGATTGAATCAAACCTCTGTGAAAAGATACCATAAGTTTTTCTTGTAGGGGGAGCACATAGATGATAAATCAAAATACCTGATAATTCATAGTCAGCAGAGCCCATAAACCCTTTTAAGAGCTATTGCCTGCTGGGGTGCTACAAAAATGTTTAAAACTTGAATTGCTATTAAAAACTTATGTGTTTTTTTCTTCTGTTGATAAGCAGGATCTTCTCATAGAGGACATCATCTATGCATGTTGGAGAATTTCAGTCCATTTTTACAATGGGAAAATCATTACTATATGATTCCTGATTTTTTCTTTACAAGCATCTTCCCTCTCCCAGTAGTTGCATAAAAGTGCTTTTTCATATCAAAAAATATTCTGGTGACATTCCAATATATTGTATTATTCTGTGTTGTGGTTTTCTTTCTTGGCACAAAATGCAAGCAGTAGATGTTTTTCCAGAAGTCATATCTGGCCACTCAGCTAGCTCTCCTGCAGGTATATCGGCAGGTTAAATCTCCTTGGTTGTCTGCTATAGGCTTAAAAAACTAAAGTTCTCTGTATTGATTTTCACTCTGTATTGATTGACACTATACCTCAGTTTTATGCTTGTAAAAGTATGTAGTATTTGTCCACTTAAGGAAAAGGTAGGTGAGAATTCATCAGAAGATTTAGCCATTTGACTGTTACAGTCATCATATGACCATAATGCTTCCAAAATATCTTTCTCATGTTTGAAGCTTGTAACTCCAAAGAGTGTTTAATTTGTTGTTTTCTGATTTTTCTTTTTTAAAGCATGAAAAAAAATCATGGTATCTCTAGGACACATTGGAAGCACATATTGAATGCAAAAAAAAGCAATAATGAAGGGAAACTGTGTTTCAAATAAATAACATCATTGAACTATTCAAAAATATAATGTTACCTGAGAGATGGAGAAAAAAAAAAACAACTGTCTTCTAACTGCGACATGGTTCTTCAAGGTATGCAAAGCTCTTACTGATGTGGGAATGAGTGGCTACCTTTAATGTAGCCAAGATGGATCCTGAAGAAAAGAAATGGCTTAAGCAGTACAGGAGTCTGGGTAGCAAATGAAGGGGAAAGAAAAGGTCATCCACTTTATTCCTTCACTCTAATATGAAGTGTGCTTCTCCTTATCGTTCTCAAAAAAAAATATGGGAAAGTACACTGTGTGTATGACACCCCTCTTGATATGAAGTGACAGACCTCCCAAAAGTGAAAGCTCATGATGAATGTGTCAGTGATGAGCACCAGCAATCTCTGACAGCTGGGACCAAAGGTCTGGATGAGAATTCAAGGGATCACAATAACTGTCTTGCCCTGATTCTATCTAACTCCTGCTCTGGAAATTGGCAAGCAAATGCTAGCACTTAACAGTATTTGTGTTATGGAAGTTTAAAGATTATTTTTATATACGCATTAGTCCTTTTACAATGCTCGTTAGGAAAAAAAAGGCAAATCCCAAACCTAGAACTGAGGAAAAAGAATGTGGCTTTGTGTGTTGTGGTCACATAAATCTCGTACTGAACATTCAAAGCTGTCTGTGCTCGAGAACTGGGTTACTTTGCCTTCCTGAGGAAGGGACTGAAGTACTATTCATAAAATCCTCTACACTCAATATTTTTCTCTTGCATGAGGGTGTCTGTTGCACTCAGGAACTCAGCAGCCAGCAACTTTCTCCAGGGCAGGTCATTATTACTCAGGCTAAAACAGAAACACAGTGTTCAGAAGTCATTTACTGTTCAGTATTCATTGTAACCAGATCACTGATGAATTATGAATCAAATTTTTGTACACTCTAGTGTTTGTTGGAGGTGCCTGCCAACAGGTGTACATATCACTCACAAAATACCAACTGGCAAAAGCAAACAGGTATTAAAAGTTGCTATCAATGTTCCTTTAACATGTAGATGTTGTAGATAATAAATAGGAAAACTTATTTTTTTGGCAGATAAACTCAGGTAGTGTCTGTCATGAGAGAGCAAATTTTATAAAGCTCAAAATAGAAGTAGATTAATATTTTTCCTCATGAGGACATCACTGCCTAAAGGGTATCTTTGTATTACATTAATACTGGCAAAATCTTGAGAAAATTTGGTGTAATATTTTGATGGTAACTCATCAATTCATCTTCTTTTTATTTTCCCTCTATCTGCAATGGACTCTTTTTTCTTTAATCTCACTTTAATTTTCTTATTTTTTCCTTTTTGACTGCATTTCTGCTTTTGTTAAATGTTATGGCACAGTCCATTTGTGTCTTTATTCACATCTTCCTTCTACTTCAGTTTCTTCTGCTGTGCTTGCAATGCTCCTGTACACAGGAGATACAAAAGCCAGGTATTCCCTTAGATCCTGGGGAGTAAGGTGAGTTACTGGCAGACACACAGCCTGTTGAGAGATGTGTGCATATTTCGTTGCTACCATGGGATTGTTCTCTCAGGCTGCAAAGTGTGAGAAAGAAAAGTCTGCCTGGAGGAGGGGCCAGCTGCTGAGCAGATCTGTGAGCAGGACTCATGGAACCAATGTTGTTTGGAATCTTTGTGTGGTGGGAAGGAGCTCTGAGATATTGACAGGGGAAACCTTCTGCCTTGTGTCAATTACCAGAGCTGAAAGGACGTGGTAGTAAAAATAGTCTCTCTCAGGACTAAACTTCTTGCCTGTTTGAACTTGGTTTCCTGTGTTGTCCAGTCAGCAAATACAGCTCAAATCCTTTACCATGTATCCCTTTCTTTACTACTTAAAAATTGAGGCTGAATGTTTCTTTTATTAAACAAGTTAGATTTGGCTAGAGATATAATTAGGTGCAATCGAATGGATTGCAATCTAATTTTGCAATATAAGTTATATCGTGCAGTATAATGTAGTCTAATATTGATGCCTTAAGTTTTTGCTTTTATATTTTCCAGAGTCTGTATTGCATTGGTATGTAACTCTGAACTTCATATAAAGTGTTAGCAAGTTCTCCTCCCAGTTTAGTTAGACAAAACAATCCTTCTCCAGCCTGAGAACCAAGGACACTTGGTTGCAGCCTCAGGCCAAAAAAGTATAAACAACAGGGAGTTGAGGAGAGCAAACTGGGAGGATGGGACTTCATAACCTGAAGCTTTAATTGGACAATCAACCCCATTATGTAAATAGACCAAGACTTATAAAAGTGTGAAAACTTGTGACCTGTTGTCCATCTTGGGTGTAGCCTTGGCCAGGCTTTTGTACTGCCCTAGGTGTACCCTTTGAAGGCCTTTTCAATAAATATCTACTTTATTTCTTTAACACTGTCCAGCCTCTGTTCTAGGTAGCCTCTCAAGGCATCAGTCTAATCACAGTGTAAATATGCGATCAAAGTGGTGAGGCACTGGAACAGGTTGTCTGGAAACCTTTGGATGCCTTATCCCTAGAAGTATTCAAGGACAGGTTGGATGGGGCTGTGAGCCTTGGGCAGAGACACCTTTTGCTAGAACAGGTTGTTGGAGAGTGCTGTTTCACACTGTGCATATGATATGAACGTTTATTCCTTGCAAGATCATGCAATATGTGCATTAATGCTATTATGTACCATTGACTTCAAGGAAGTCAAAGAGGCAGATTTTAACATCAGTTCCAAACTCTTCAGCATTGCGAATCACCTTTTCTCAGTGTTACAGCAATTTCTCACATTTACTCCATCTGGTTGCCCGTATGCCAAGTCAAGAAATAACATGTTTGGAAGAAGTGACATTTCAATTTCCAGTAAAAATACTTGGATCATGTGGAGCTTTATAGATATGTAACAAAATGTTCCTCATGCTTAAATCAAAAGTTTAAACAAATTGTCATCTGTTAAAATGCCCTGAGAACACTGGGCACTAGGTGTTAACAAATGGAAATTAATTTTTATAGCAAGTGTACTTATGAGAATTTTTTTATGGTTACAGGAGGTATTCCAGCATATCCTTGATGGTAACCAACCACATTTTCCATGCTGGATTATCAGAAGGCAGACGCACAACTGTACACTTTGGCACATTGTTTTCACACAACCACATCTGCTTGCTCTCACTGTACATGTAATAGAAAGGGGATATTTTTTTCCCTTTCCTCCTGCCACAGTTCTTCAGTGTCTTTCTGGAGTCACTTCCCTTAAGACTGTGGGACAAATTCCACGTTACGTGACAGGGATTTCTATACTTCCACATCTGCATAACAAGTGGGGTCAGTTGATCTCTCTCAGTCAGCCTTAACTCCTGTTTTGCAATCCTTGTGTTCGTGGAGTGCCCCAGCTTGGCATCCAGGAGGTCTTTCACATCCATTTAGATTCAGAAATCCTTACCATTTACCCACCTGAGGTTTAATTCACCTGCATACAATGTTTATATCTGTGTGGTGTATGACTGGCTTCTGGATCCCTGTGTGCAGCTTGTGTAAGAGGCTGTCACTAAGCTCTCAGATATGTGAGCCTTCAGAAATTACTTCCTTTCCTCACTTTTGGTATTGTTGATCCATCGGAACACTGAATTGGTGAAGTACATGTGTACATGCAAGTAGATGAATGAAGTCCCTGGGGCTATCAGACCTGGAAGTACTTGCAGGCTTCAAGCTAGACATGTGTAAGTGCTTTACTTGTTTGTGGCCTTCTAAATAGTGGTATAAATATTGCCAAAAGCTGCACATGTGAAGCAGTGTTTAATAATAGCTTTGTTAAACTTACTTTGTACCAGCACTTCTGTGCTGGGATAAAATTACTATATGGTCTTCACTAACAAATTATGTTTAACCCATGAATAGGCCTTTTATAATGTGAAAATGTTTAATTACAGATATAGCTGAGGCATCAAATTTTACCTGAAAAGATAGTTTTCCTTCAGATACCAATTTACACTATGCAGCTAAGTCACAGGTCTTTTTCCAATGAAAAAAACCAGCCCAGCAAACCAAATCACACAAATACAGGTCTCCCACATCCCCCCAAATAAAACAACAAAGCTAAATGCCTGGTCAGTGTAGAGATAATTCAGATCAGTAACAGAGAAATAAATAATTCTGGTATTCAAAGAAACATTTCCAAATGCTTCCAGCTTTTGGAGAAATAATAATTGTGACCTAGAACATGAGGAGCTGATTTAATATACTTGTAAGTTAAATAATTTCTGTTGTCTTTCTCTCTCTCTTTTTTTTTTTTTTTAAATTTTGTTTTGAAATAATAACCAGGACAAAGTTTTTCACACTTTTCTGAGGAATGAGCAGTTACTGTCATATTCCAAGTGAACCAAATGGCATGATGCTCAGTAACAGGATTTCATGATGAAGAACACATTCACCAGACTTTGGTGGGCTCCAACAAGGTTTCTGAAAGTATTGAAACTGAAGAATATAAAAGAAACTGTAATTTTAGTAATTACTCTCCATCTTTAACCAGCTTTTGCTTCTTACCATATTTGTGTACCAACTTCTAAAGAAAATTAACACCCGGAATGCTAGAACTAAGCATCAGTTAGGTTAGAAACACCAGGCTGGATATTGTCTGCATGAAAGCACTGGTTTGGGGATTTCCGGAATATTTCTGTTGATAAATTGCTGACATCTGACTAGGACAATTTACTTGAAACAAAAGGAGGGAATTTGCCTCACTACAACATTTCTAAAACAAAGGAAAAATCCCAGTGCAGCAATTAGTAGTATATTTTAATGCCATCTCTTTTTCTTTTTCACTTTGCCTTGGGCTTAATGTTGCAGGTCATAGCAAAAAACCAAACCAAACCAAACCAAAACCAAAACCAAACAAAAAACTCCAACTCTCGCCCCCTCCCCTCCCCCCAGCATGGATAAACCAGAGTGTCATCAGTGATTTAGATATGTGAAGGAGATGCAAAGTTCTTTGATACCATTCCTAGATAAAGCTGGGAATAACTTTCTAGAGGGAAATTTTCCATGTGAGTTCTTTCCCCTTCTCCCAGCAGTGTTCACAGCCTGACTGGGGGAAAGTCTCTTCATGGTCTAAACCATAATATTATGTCTAAAAATATGTTCCTACAAAATATAGTTATAATTCAAGTGATGCTTGTGCCATGAGAAATTCTTGTAATATGCTATTTAATGAAGTGGCTCTCCTGGTTGTCTCGCTTTTACTGTGCTCAGTGCAGTTCTGCTTCAACTCTGTAAAGTTCACCTTTCTGTGCATATTCAGTGAATTATCTACTTTGCCATCCAATTGACTTCTCAAGCTGTTTAAAATTATTGAAGTTTGGTCCTGCACACAAGTTAAAGAAAGTGTCTTGTGTTTAGTCTTAGTATCTAAGTATGCATTTCATTCAGAAGAGAAAATAGATACAGCTCATTAATGTAAGGCACAAACGTTTCTGAGCAGCTCAGCAATTTTCATTCAGTTCTTAGAAATATATATTCAGTGCTAATATGCATGATCGAGTTCTCTCTGCAATATCTTTTTCATTTGAAAACTCATTTAACACAAGATGACATCCAACTCTATACATGTGAATACGTTGTCTGAAACACAGTAGCAACTTAGCATTCCATGTTGCTGAAAACTGACTCTACTCTTTTATAATCAAAAATAACCCAGGATTTGGAAAGGAAAAGAATATGCTAAAAACTATTCAGCAAAAGCAGAGCCTCTACTGTTAGCAGAGTTACAGCTAAAGGAGCGCTACAGATGTAGTTCCTCTGTTCCACATTGGAATAAACATCTGCCCAGTCAAGAGAGTGTAAATTTCAGGTCAAATTATACTTGCCTTTCTAGAGAAAAGCTTTCCTAAATGATTTTTTTTCAAATCAGGGGAGGATATTAATCAATAACCAGATATTTCCTAATTCTTTAAAATGAGAATTAATATTTTTATAGTATGGGTAAATGTATCAGACTCAGTCTATCACTAATGAAGCAGGTGCCTTCAGAAACAAGGGTTGACCTTAATTTGAAAGATATTTCTTCCAGACTGACTGAAGACAAGTCTTCAAATTCCCCTCATCGTGACAATGAGCGCTCAGGAAAAGAGTGAAAATTCTCTGAATTCACTCACTCTAAGAGTGTGCATAATTGCTCAGGGAGCTGACATGAAGGGATTTAAGGGCCGGAAGGGGATTGAGTCAGATCCAGTACAGTCAGTGGTCTCTCGAGCTGGCCTTAGAGCCGTGCGTGAGGCAACCGGATTTCCTAAACTAGTAAAGAGCTGCTGAGAGTGAGCTGAGAGGGAAAGACTTAGGGAAGGATCAGCCTTGCATTCTGCACTGAAGTAACCTCCCTCAGTGCTAGGGAGGGGAGCAAAGCATTCATCCCATTAGCCACGTCTGAATTAAAGCTTGTGAAATTTTCTGCTGATACACACCAGTATGATTGTAATTTCCCTTTCCTATAAAGTGGGCTATGTTTGAAAACACTCATCCAAAATACAGTGAGAACATTTGATTCTCGCTTGCAGCTGTAGAGTTCGGTTTGGCTGAAAGGAGCAGGAGGGAGCAAAATGTGGGGCAGCTGTGGGGCACTTGCCAGAAATTGTGGGGGAAAGTGGAAATGCTACTATGTCCCCAGAGAAGTTCACACATGTGTGTGAATGCCCATTGCCTATAGAAACAGGCTTTGAAGTGAGCCCACTGCACTACAGTCTTGGGTTATGTAACCAAAAAATGTTTATTCTGTTTTTCCATCTGTTGAAACCAGTTAGAGAAATGTTTTCTTTATCTCTTGTACAACCCATTCCTCATAACTCTGGAGGGGGTGGGGCGCGGCTGCCTTCTGATAATGGGCCAGCTGTTGAAACCAAGTGGGGCAGTGTTCCTTATCTCTTCCACAACCTGTCCACCCTCTGGGGGATATCTTCTGTTAATGGGCCATTAAGGCTCACCACCTGACTGCAAACATTACATCAGCCCACTGTGAGATGCTCCACCCAGTGAGAGGAGCCAACTGTTCCTACCCAGGTAAAAACTGAGAGTCAGGAAGACCAGGCAGCCTGTTTTCCACTGGATTCCCAGAGGAAGACTGGATCCATCTTGCCATCGCTGGGCCCTTTTCTACTGGACCATCTCTCTACTCCAACAGAACTACATCTGTCACTCCACGAGAACTTACTTTGGACTGCTTCCAACATCCTGACCAACAGTGTGTTGATCATCCTGATCAACAGGGTGTCAGGTTGTATTTCTGACTCTGTCAGGGCATCTAGGATTTCCCTTTCTTTGTTTGCTTGTGGGTTTTTTTTGTTTTGTTTTTTGGGTTTTTTGTTTGTTTGTTTGTTTGTTTTATTATTACATTTGTATTCTTAATATTCCTAGTGAAGGACTGTTATTCCTATTCCCAAATCTTTGCCTGAAAGGCCTTAATTGCAAAATTATAATAATTTGGAGGCAGTGGGTTTATATTCTCCATTCCAAGGGAAGTTCCAGCTTTCCCTGGCAGATACCAGTCTTCCCAAACCAAGACAACTACTTGCAGATAAAGTGTCTTAAAAGTCAGACCACGGTGTTGTGCTCCCACCCTGGTGGGAAAAGTTTAGAGCAGCATGAGTTAAAGAACGCACTCCTGAGTAATCTTTACATTGGTGTTTTGGCTGGGAGCTTGAATGCCTCAAGCCAAGAGGGCTGAAACTCCTCTCTGATTCCTGGATGTTTCCCCTGGTGCCTGGGTGTGACCTTTTGCAGACAGGCTGCTGTGCTTTGTGGGAGGTTTAAGTGGCTGCAGTGGAGAACCTGGAACAAGGGTCATGGCAGGATTTCTGCAGAGAACAACCCAGACCAGGCATTCTGAATGAGAAATAAGCCATGTCCCAAGTTTCTCCAGTTTGCTGATGTCAGAGGGCTCCTGGCACATCCTCTGCTGCATCCTGGAGCCCACTGAGTCCTATGGGCTGAAACTGCTGCCTTCATACCCCCTCTCACACAATCAGAATTTGAAGAGACAGCAGTGGAGGGGAGGAGTTTCTGCATCTCTTCTAGGGTGGAATGGGAAGCTCTAAGAGCATGGTACCCCCAAGGGGCACTGGAGATAGTTGTCGGTAGCTGGGCCAGTGTTACGGTGGTCTGGCTGGCTGCCTGTATCGTTGGCCTGATTAGCCCCAGCACGAAAACAGTTCTGTGGATTTTTGGTCAACCGAGAGTGTAGTGTGTCTATGGCGGTGGAAGAAGGAGGGACTCTTCCCGAGGTTTAGCAANAGGATGGGCAAGAACAGTGTTGAGACAAAACAAGGGTTGCAGGGCAGGAACTGTTTGGGGTGAATTGCAGGGCATTAACTGAAACAGAAGGTGAACTGTGGGGCAGTGGCTGAACAAAAAGGTGTACAATGAATCCAACTTAACTTACAAATTAAACCTTATAAAAATGCACCCCCACAGGCCAGGAACAGATCCTGTCACAGGCCCAGAAGAGTTGTTCTGTGCCAGCACCTTCTTGGTTTCACATGGACAATGGAGATAGGGCTTGAATTCAGGCACCAGACCAGCTTCACATCTGTTTTTTAGAAGCAGTTTCACTGCTCTCTAAATTCTTGGGGAACTTCAAAGGAGAAGGTGTGGAGCACTGAAGCTGGGCTGCTTTCTGCATCCGGCAGTGGCACACTAAGGGCGATTTTAGGACTGCAGCTTTTGACAGAAAAATTCAAGTAGTTGCTTTTTGGGTTGGGCCAGTTCCAGTCCTGATCCTGGGCCCAAATGAGTGCCCAAAATTACTACACACATAAAAGACAGAAAGCTCCATACTGAGGTTTATAATTTCCCTCCTATAAAATTCCTCATACAGTTCCATCCTGAAGGAATGGTAAATTGTTACATTTCCCTTGTTTCAAAACTTTGTATATTTTTTCATTCCTAAAAAATCAAAAAAAGCTTTTGAAGTAAAAAGACACAAAAGAAGGGGAAGAAGGAGGTAGGGGGAAGAAGCCCACAAGGCAAATAAACCCATTAAAATCAAACAAATAAAATGTGTATGTGTATACAAATGGGAGATAATAAAAAAGCAGCCAAATGGCTCAAAGCCTCATTCTCTGCTTGAGCCTAAACTTTTGTTAAAGAATGTAGCACAAAAAATTAGCTGATAAATTCGATTCATAAACACATAATTATTTATTATTTAATTGTTAACAATCTACATGAAATGGAAACCAATCAGGTTTAGTAATTGGAGGGAGTGGTTATTTTCTTCATCTTTTTTTTGTCTCCCTTTTTCTTTTGCCAAAGTAAGACATGTAGGACAATGAAACACATTTTTATGATGAAAAAAAGCAAAAACTTTTACTTCTGTTTTATTTCTCACTCGGTTAATTTCCTCATTCATCTTCCAAATTTTCTCCACACTGGGTATGGATTCCTCACTGGACCTATGTTTTCTAAAATCTGTGAGTTAAACTGCTCAGTTTTTTCATACTCTAGATCACTACTACATTCTTCCTCAAATACCTCTTTTTCCATTCTTAATCCACTTTTGTATAGGAGTTCTTTCTGTGGCTACAGTCTCTTTTTCTGAGCTTTTCCTACTTGTATGATATCCTGAAAAGCATGATTCCATAGCATGATGCAGTGGTGGTTTTTGGTTTTTGTTTTTTTTTTTGGNCAGCATGATGCAGTGGTTTGTGGTTTTTTTGTATTTTTTACTGGTTTTTGATGTGTTTTCCTCCTTTTCTGTAGTAATTCCAAATAATGCTTGACTTTTAGCTGTGGCTGAGCTTTAAATTAACATTTTCACAAATATACTCAAAGCAACTCTGAGACCTTTGAAATGTAACAAGAAATTCAGACACACCTTTCTGTATCTGTGCTTAGGAATTTTTTTTCCCCTACGTCCATAGGCTTTCACTTTCTGGATAATGGTTTCCATCTTCACGCTATTAATTGCTTGGTAACACTTCCTAGTGAAAACTGGTTTTTGCCCTATTCAGCCAGTCTCAGAGTGGATGATACTGAGTACATCTCTGCCATCTGTGAACTTGGCAACAGTTGTGAACTCATTATTTGTTCCATATTTCATATAACTTCCGAAAATATAGAGCAGCAAAAAAGACCTGAGAACAGATTCTTGCCAGCTCAGTCTATCTCTTTCTGCCTAGCTTTCTGTCTTTTAACCAAATACTAATCTCCTGTAAGATTTTTTACTCTTAGTGCATGATAGTTTCTTTTAGCTTAGCAAGGGATCTTGCTAAGAAGCTTTGAAAAATCAGGCATTCCATTCCAAAGATCATCCTTAGCTACATTCCAATTATCTTTGTTTTCTTGCTCTTGTTATCTTTTCCCCTCTAGTTAAATGTTGATTTAGTTATTTAAACTTTTTTCTTAATTAAAATATTTTTATTTTCTCCTTTTCTCTATTTATCTATACTTTTTTTTTTTCTTCTTTTGCTAATATCCTAACTTCCTGTTCAAAAGTTCTTCATCATGCCTGATAACATTTGACTATTTTATTTTTTAATGGATCCAGTTCAATTGTTCTCAATTGAGTTAAAAGAGAAGGAGATCTGGAGAGAGTAGAAAGGAATTTTTCCTTTCTCCATGAGTACTAAATATATGCTCTGCTTGTTATTTCTGTGGTTGTATTTTGATTCTTGTCCTATTAATTACTCAGGAAATTACCTAGCTTCTTTTCATGGATTTTTTTGCCTTGATGCTGGCAGTCACATGGCCATTTCTTGTTTTGCTTGAAATTTCTGGGTTTTCTTCTATTTCCTCCCCAAACCATACTTTGTAATATTGTTATATTTCATGTTGAAAGCATGAAAATAGTAAACAATATTTTCTCCATTGAGTATTTTGAGACTTTTGTGTTACACAGCCCATATATACTCTAAAATGTTAACGTTACCATCCAAGTCAAACGCATTATGAGTGTCTCAGATAGTTTCCTTAAAGAATAAAGCCTTCATATTTCTTTTGTATTTCATTGTGCAGCATAAAATACCTCAAATGATATACTTAAGGCAGCATAATTTTGTCTCAAAATATAAGGAATATTCTCTGTGCTTTGAGAATATACCTGAAAACATATTGATATAGAGGAAAAGGGGAAATATAGTAAGAAAAAGAAGTATGTTCTCCAGTGACTGGAAAATTGAAGAATTCATCTCACTCAAAGCAGAAAAAGGCATATTTCTGTGCTCCAAAACTGAGAAAGAGTGTGAGGCATATGTATGCAGGTGTAAGATCAGAAAGAAGAAGATTCAAATAGCCTTCAAATTCTCAAGAGACAAAAAGTAAAATAGTTTAATAGGAAGTTTGGCTAAACCTAAATGTTTTATTAAAATTCTTACTATGATTAACATTATTAAGAATACAGGACACAAAAGAAGAAAGGTCAGTTAGTGAATATTTAGATAATATATTATGATATGAGACTATTGAGTTTACTTTGGGAACAAGATGAGGCTGTTTTTGATTCATTGTGCTCTTCTTGAGAAACTCATGGAGGGCCAAGGAATCTTTGAGAACTGGTAAAAGGCAAAGAAATTGCATTTTACATAGTAGGAAAAGTAGTTTTAAGAGGGGTCTACTAGCTGAGGAAATAGTAAATTGATAAAAATGCAAATAACTGTTGGTCAATTATATGATTATAATACAATACAATTAATATATTTATTAATGTAACAATAATAAATATAAGACAGGCTTAATATAGTTCCTTGCTAGAGCAAGTAGTACAGTGGACAAAGGGAAGCATCATTTATGATAAAACTGGTCTTATGTAGACTTTTGTTTTGCCCCACTTGAGACTGTCATGAAAAAATTAAGAAGTATGTGAGGTGGATAGAAAACTCTGCAGAGACTTTCAGTCAAAAAAGTCTATCTGGTAGCTGGCTCTTAAAGTGAAATATTATTGAGGTGAAATCAGCTTCCCCTGGGGCTAGTGCCTGTGTAAATTTTCAAGTGTGGCTTGTACTTGGCACTCTAAAAAAACAAGATGTTCACAGAAGATGACTGGCAAATTTAAAGAAAATATGATTGTAATTTGAAATGGCATTGCTAAATTGCAAGACTACTGTGAAATCAATACAATGAGTACTGGTGATTTCATGGTCACACTAACAAGAATTGCTTTCTAGCTTCTAATCTAGAGTCACTTCTGCCTGTTTCAGGAAAATAATGTAACAGCCATTCTGTTTTTTGTTCAAGCATTGCATTTTGGTCATTTCTTCTCTGTGTGAAATACATCTGACCGTGTGTAGAGATAAACATTGCAGACATTTGTATCTGAGCTAAGAATCCATATTCAGGATATAGAAATAAAATGTGGTTTTTTCTCATTTTAGGGTAAATGTCCAAACTAGGCTAGATTAAATCCTTTCTAATAGTGCCTGTTCTCATTTATGGAGAATTAAGGATCACTATGCTGGGAGTAGCATCTACACTGGAGTTGTATTAAAACCAGGCAAGATGCATCCTTCTCTCTGGCTGAATCTGTACTAGAAAATGAAATACTGCCAGTGAATGTTTTTGTGTCAGTGAATAGCTGGAAAACTCCCTGGCATGATGACTGATCTTCTCCCAAATAATTGCCAGGTTCAGTTCAGAAGTGAAAACATTCCAGAGACCTTCTCACTAAGACATGTGCATATAGGCACATATAAACACATTTTAGACACCAAGACGGCTCATCAGATTAGACATTGCCAACTCCATCCCAGCTGACCTTGTTTTCTGGGGAAGTAACTAACTTATCTGCTTGGGAAAGCTAATAAACCATTAGCTAACTAGTCCAAGAATGTTAATGTTCCCTTTCTATTTCAGAGCTCCCACTGGTTTCAACTATCTGTGGACAATCACTGTTGTCCTTATCATGAGTGTGGTTGCCATTTCCCTCTACCCCAAATCCTACATGCAGCTATTTCCAGGTAACACTTGAATCATCTTTCTACTGTATTTTACTTCTGAACAAGTGAAATCTTTGCTAATGCTGTATCCAAGAAATCTCTGCTATTCTAATTGGCTAATAATTTTGAAGGTATGAAGGCTTCCAGGTTTTGCTAGGGCTTTTTACTTCAGGAGGAAATTTAGGATGTAAGATATTCATCAACCTGACAAAGTGCCTTTCTTTTTTTCTGACTCTCATGTCACTTTAATCAATTATCTTCAATGACTGAAATTTCTTCAACATTTTCAGATGACTATGTCCAAAAAAATTTCCTTCCTTTCTTTTGGGTGCTACTGCATGTCTATGCAGAAATCTCTTTGTAGCATAAAGAAGGAAGCCAAAGTGCTACCAGAATAAACAGGCACATAAACAGGGTATATTTTCTCTTCCTTCTACTAACTGCTTTTATTTTGTCCTTCTATCCCTGAAAGCATGTGCATATCTCATATTATCCAAAAGAGGTCAGTCATTGTCTAGCCTTTTCATACACTGAGGAGAGTTGAGAAGAATATAATGTGAGTCTCTGGCTCTAATGGTTTCTGTTCTGCTCACTTTTAGTCCCAGAGGAATCATCAATCCTTATGTGGGTTAGCAATGTGGTGGAGTAGTCTATGATTCAGATGAGGCCTGGCAGCTTTTCTCTAAGTGGACTCCAGGCCCTTTGCAGTGGCACTTTCTGATACTTCACAAGTCAACAGATCATTCTTTCAGCTTTTCCAGCACTCAGTCCCAGAAGCACTGCTCTTTGAAATGTATAAGCACCACTATAAAGAAGCAGAGGCCTTAGGGCACATTTTTCAAATCTGTAGGGTAGATTCCTTGCAGGTCACCAAAACAGAAATCAGTTATTGGCCTTGGCTGCTGGGGCTAAGCAAGCAGCATTTCCTGACTGAGGAGCAGCCATATTCCTTTTCTCCTCCCAGAGTTGTGTCAGATTCCCTAGATAACCTAGAGCCTTCACGCTTCCAGATCTTCTTCTGCTTCATATTTATTGTATTTCAGTAAGCCCACTTCCTTGTCAAGCTCGCCTGCTGTTCTTGAGAGGACCTACTAACGGCAACTTTTTTGATGGAAGTTTTTATTTTGACTTCCTGACTTTCAGTGGTTGTGAGACCCAGTCCTTAAAAAGTCTGCCTGAATAGATCCTTATATTTACTGTCATCTCCATTTGAACACAGCCTTTACAGAGTCAGTGAAAGATATGCCAAGCAGATATCTCCAATAAAGGCCCACTATGAAGGGACCCTCTTTCACGGAAATTCCAACATTTTTGTCCTTGCATATTATTATGATCTTCATTTTTCTGTTCTATAACTCTGACAGGAAACACCTTTGCACCACCTCTTTACTTTTCTTTTTTTCCATGGTTTTCTTTAGGTGGTTACAGAAATATAAATTCTCATTGAAGCCTAGAGTATGTTCCTACAAGATAGTGATTACAAAAATGGCGGCAGATAAGTGGTTATAATTGTGGATATAAGTGGTTATAAGTGGATATGTCATTTGGGAAGCCAAGTAGATGTTAGTAGCCAGGATAAACTGGCAGGACAGAGAAACATTGAATAATTTGGATAAGAAAGGGCTTCTGAAAGTAACCTAGTGTCTCTGCTCAAAGAAGGACCAACTTGGAAACTAAAGCGAACCTTGAAGTTAGATCAAGTTTCTGATCCATAAGATCCGCATTTTTTTAGAGCCCTTTAGTTATGGACAATGTTCACATTTCATGTGATGGCAGAAGCTTTTATTTTATACTCTTCTTCTGTACCCAAAAAGTTTATTTCTATAGATATTCTGTAGACTTCTGTCACTTGATGATACTGGATATGTTAAAGACATGATGTAGAATGGACCAGAAACCAAAGCAGAAAAGATGTCCAGCAGCAACAGACAAGGGCGGGAACAGAAAAACTGAGTTAATGTTATCAACCCACTCATCACCAGTGCACCAATCAAGGCAGAGGTAACAGAGACAATGGATTGGGAAAACATCCTTTTATTGACCTTTTGCATCATTGGAGAGCACATTTCCATCACAAATAGTTTTCTAGCTGTGGTGTTCTTGAGGGAAGGGTGAGAAGAGGAAAACAAGAAGGGCTAGTCTGAATTTAGCAATGGGCAAGTAATACGTGTACTGAAAGGGTTCCATATGCACCCCACATTCCTGCACAAAATGTGCTTCAAAACAGATTTGGGATATGTGATCTGGTACAAACATCTGTATTTTGTGGGCTTGTACAAACTCAATGAATGCATTGTCATATTTGATGCTCCTTGAAACAATTATGCTTTTGTTTTCACCTAATTCTGTAACAGCAAGTTTCCTTCTGCTTTAGCTTTGCTGTTGCCAGATCAGGATATCAAATGAAAACATAGTGGATACTCAGATCTACTTTTAAAACTAATAGCTAGTTGTTGTCCAGAGCAATAGCTAGTATATGAATAGTGAAACTATTTTCTAGTGACATGGCAGCAAAAAGCTTTGGTTTTCTTTTGATAATTATTAATCAAAGTGAGTCTTAATTTGAAAGAATTTACATCGTAGCGTAGTTCAATCATAGAATATTCAAAATTAACCATGAAGGAACAAGAAAATGTCATAAGCTTAGCAAAATCAAAAAGTGATCTCAGGACACAGTCACAGCAATTCAGGCCCTCAGAACTTGCAAATAACATTGATCATCAGAATGGGTTATTAGCTGTTTTTCCACTTTCATCTTTTTCCTTAATTGTTCAAATACAATGAAGGCAAAACAAACTAGAAAGTTACTTAACATATGTTCTTCGGAGCACTTAAAATTTCCAGGAACCATGTAATCCTTAGCCAAATTTTTTGCAGTTTGTTGAGTTGGAAAAAAGTACATGTAGCTAACACAAAATTAAGCAGCTCCTGTGTGCAGCTGGATTTGGGGGATTCTTACTTGAAATCTCCAAGCTAATAGAGCTACCACATGTGTTGGCCACTAAAATGCATCTTGTTACTTGCTGTGGGTCATTGCCTGTGGAAACTTGCTTTCTTGCCTGATGTTAAAACATAGTACTTCTTTCTGTAAACACAGTAAGGACAACTAGAAATTTCCTTATTAAAACACATTTTTATAGCCTTGGCCTGTATTTTAGCATGATGTGCTCTAAGTTCAAGTATATTGTCTTTTTTAAACATGTAATTATGTATATACTGCTTTACAGCTAAAACACTCCCTGAACTAATTGCAACATTTCAGCAATGTCTGTTTCTTCAATTGTTTTTTCCTTTCTAAAGTGCATCAGTGTTTCATAAATGTCATCTGGATCTTTGAAGAAAACATGCTTTTTAAGAAAATTATTTATATAATGAAATCAATAAGGATATAGGAAACTTGTAAATTCCTTACTACTAGAGTGAAAAAGACATACAATATTTTGGAAGCTGATTAGGCTGAGAAATATATAATTGGAATTAGGCTGAGAAATATATAATTCTTTCAAAATATACTTCTTTTCAGGAGCACAAAAGGAACAGTTTTCATTCTTGAATTCTTAACCAAGAGGAAAACAGGAACACTGCAGTATTCTTTGATGGTGCTCCAGGGAACACCTGACCATTACTGTGCACCTTGCATTTGCTTTTAATCAATTTGATTTAAGATTCTACTATGTCAAAATGGCAATCACTCCACATTTACTTTTCATTCATACAAATAACAAATTTACAGAAAAGAAGCAATGCCATATTTATTTAGTTCATCTGTTCATCATGACTGTTATTTTGTACTTTGCAATGACCAGTAGCAGACACTTAATATAAATTTAATATAGATAGGGTATGCTACACCTGCTCACTTCCCTGAAGCGAGTTCCTCATTTATGACAGTGGTAAACATTTCCTGAACTGTAGGTCTCATCTGCACTGTCCTGCCGTGTAGCCTCTGATATATCTAGTCTCCATGAGAATTTTTGAATGCCTTTTGGAGCCTTTTGGACTTTTGACCTCCCCAACATCCTGAGATAATGAGTTCCACAGTTTGATTTGAGTGAGATCTAATTATGTGTGAAAAATGACTTCCTATGTTTGTTTTAAACTTTCTGCCTGGTAAATAAATTGGGTACACCCTGATTGTTATACTAAGAAAACCAGTGACTAGTGCTTCCCTATTCAATTTCTCCACATATTTAGTGGCCTTATAGACCTCCATCATGTCTCCCTTGCTATCTCTGTCCAAAGTGAGAGACTATGTCCTCTCTTCTTGCATTAAAATGATTCCATATCTTTTTTCAAAGATGTGCGGGGATACATAGTGATGGAAGAGTGAAGGCGATGATGCTCTCTATGACAACAACTCACTATAAAATGACTGTAACTCTATTTCTTTTCCAAATTAGAAGGACTTTTGGCCAGCCCACCCTTCTGACTACTGGGCTGTTTTAAAGTGAGTTTCTGCTTATATGCATACTTTCCTCAATCTATCCCTGAAAAGACAATTTTCATAATTAGTGCATGACTTCCAGCGTTCTGGTTAAGTTTACACTCTGGAATTAGTCTTTCACCTTTACTTTCCTCTTTTTATCACCACATCAGTATACTTATCAATGATTTTTTTTTTTCTAATCTAATAATTAAAAAGTGACATCTATTTGCTCGATATTCTAGACAATGTCTGACCCGGTCACTACTAAAGCTACACTAGGTTTTCATGACCTGTTTAATTATTAATAGGATAGTAATGCAAGTTCTTAATCCATTGACATAATTCACACCCACAGAAAATGAGATTTCTATGTCCAGCTTCTTTGCGTCATGCAGCAAAGATGCAATTCACCTGATTTGCAGCAGAGCAGCAGGGCTGACTGTCAGAGTGGTGTGCAGGAGTTGTGGGGACCAATGGAACCAGAACTTTTATTAAAAGTGCTATATACAGCGAAGTAACTGAGATCCCAGGTGTGCTGTGTTTCCTTGTATTTCCAAACTTTTGTTTGTAATCAAAATAATCATAACTGCAATAAACCCTATTTTTTTCAAATGAGTCCTTTTACCCTGTTTTGACTAAACATTAGATTTTACTATAGTATTCAGCAATCTTTCGCCATTAATGTTTTCCTGGTGTATACAAGTTATTATCTGTAAAAGCAAGCATAGTGGGCAGGGAGGGAGCAGTCACTGTTTCGGTGCAGTGCACTGACACTTTGCCAACATGAACCTCCTTGGGCTTTGGATCTTGTATTCTCAGGCCATGTTCCCTAAGTTTTGCCAATCTTTTGGTTCTTGGTCCTATTCCAGCAAGATGGGGCCAAGCTTTAAATATTCTGGAAACTGGACTTGGTTCAAACCTTAAAATAACTTAGAGTTTGGGAAAATATTTTCATAAAACTTACTTTCATTCAGTCAAAATTCAGTAGATTTGTATGAGTTTTATTTCTAGTTTTATATCTTATATGAATTCACACCATGTGTTTGAAAGTATTGGCCAAACACTTTTTGAAATATGTCAAGTGCTGTGACCACTTCCCTGGAGAGACTGTTCCAGTGCCCTACCACTCTCTGGGTGAAGAACCTTTCCGGATATCCAGTATAAACCTTCTCTGACTCAGCTTCAGGCCATTCCCTCAGGTCTTGTCACTGGTCCCCACAGAGGAGAGATCAGTGTCTGCCCTTCCTCTTCCCCTCACAAGAAGCTGTAACTGCAGTGAGGTCTCCCCTCAGTCTCCTCTAGGCTAAACAGAGCAAGTGGCCTCGGCTGCTCCTCATACAGCTTCCCCTCAAGGCCCTTCACCGTCCCTGTGGCTCTCCTTTGAATGTTCTCTAATAGCTTAATATCTTAGATAATTTGATTTCAAGGCTTTGGGATTATAATTAATAAATGTTTTCAATCATGTTCTATGATATTTATTTAAAGTCAATCTTTGGGATGCCAACTGAAAAAAATGACTGAAAGCATAGTTGACATGAACTATTAAAATATTTTGAAATAACCATTTCCTTACAAAATGGAGCTAAGCCTTTTCGTAGCCTAAAATTCAACAGCATATAATCTTATTGGGACAAATTTTGGAAAAGGTTTACAGAGGTAGATAGGGGTATATACAGGCTTGAATATTTGTATGAAGCCTATCAGGCTGAAAAATTTCATAATTTACATTTTTTTTTTCAGAGGACTTTACTTGTTATTCACTTATTCACACCTAACCTGTACACTAGATGATTTTGCCTCAATTGAGCCCTCAGTAAGTAACTGAAGATTCCTTGAGGGTGAAATTAAAATGTATTGTAACTGTTGAAGGCATTACCTGATCTGCTATTTTATATGAACACAGAGACTACTTGGCCAAGTAAGCCAAGCAATGAGACAAATCACATCAGCTGAAATTCTCTTTCAGGTTCAGCATTATTATTCTGATAAGTAGAGATTCATTATTTCTCCGGCATGTATCTCAGGAGTGTCTCTATTAAATTAATGTTACCTATGATGAGATTATTACCTATTTATGATAGTGTTAGTTAAACTTTACTCTGACATTTGTTCTTTGTAGTTCAGAATTAGATTATCTTAAATGCATTATTTATTTAAAAGTAAGAACACTCCTCTGCTTCCAAGACCTCACAATGCCTTCTGTGTATCCCAAATGGCATTGAATTGACAAGTGAATTGTCATTTGTATTAATGAAAAAGAATGAAATCTTTTCCCTTTATTTTAGAAAGATGCCTTATTTGAGAGGATCATGTAAATCACATTTACTTTTTGACTTATGTATTTAACTATTTGACTATTTGACTTATGTATTTAACTATTTGACTATGGCTTCATCTATGTTCTTAACCTAAGTTCCTGGAAAATAATTAGCTTCTATCCTTCAAACACTTATCAGAAGGAAGCCTTCAACTCACAGTGTATACACAGTAGTCAGAACCTTACTGCCGTATCTGAAGTCAGCAGACTATGGCTATTGCTGTTTCCTAATACTGAAAATTAGGAAGAGCTGTTTGGAAGAAGAACTGTTTTGGGGAAGAGCTGTGGGAACTGACAGGAAGCTCATCTGGACTCTTAGGCAATCTGCCCCAGTGTTACTACCTAGTAATTTCAGCTGATATATTTCATCCTCAGATATATTAAAGCGGTTGGAAAGACTCCAGTAGACTCCAATGGGCTTACATCACACAATTATATGACTGCTGGAGAACTGGAAATTGATAGCCTTTTACTTTAGCTGGAAATTCTTTTGAAATCTATGTAAAATGATATGGGAGTATCTTAACAGATATTCATCTTAGTGACATATTCTTGGTTTCCCCTAAGTACTGCCATTGCTGAATATTGAGGAGTGAATGGACTTGGGGTTTAATATAATATTTCCTTCTCACTATCTGGGCAGGGATGGAAGCTTTGCAGTGGGTAACTGCAAGGGCACTTGCACTGACACAAGACTGCAACTGTCTGCAGCCTTAGACACAGGCAGTGAGGCACTCACTGAGCCCCCAAGGCATTGGAATAGTTATTTTCCCAAAATAGTTTCAGTATTCAACTTCCACTAAAGGAGTTTCCTTTCTATTGACAAATGAATTGTCTGACACAGGCAATTGCAGATGTAATTTTCATTACTTTGTATAAAAATTTAAAAATTTGCTATCTCAAGCAAGTCTTAGCATTCTCTATTCCCTGAATGTCATGTTATTATCCAAACTTCTTACCTCTCTGTAAAGAGAATGCATGAATTAGTGACTTCTCTGTGGAAAATTGAGAACATCTCACAACATTTAAATGATATTTTAGAAACAATTATCTACTCTTCATTTTCCCCAGAGTATTCTGAGCCTTCACACTTAAACATACTTGACTGCCTCAGTGAACTCAGTAAAACTACAAGCAAAAGCTTTAGGATTGAGCCATTTGCAGAAAGTTTGGCCTTCAGGGTGCTCATAGTGATTTATTTCCATTTACAAGGTACTGTAAGTTGGACAGTATATAAAACACTTCTGATGTAATATTAAAAGTTGAAATTGTGGTTTTGGACTATTATTGGCTAGAAATTTCGAGATTCAGAAATAAATATACTGAAGTCAGAGTCAATCCAAGAGCAATCCCATAGGCATGCCTGTTTCCTGGCCAAGCATTGTAGTCTTCCTATACTGATGCTTTGCATCCAGATTTAGGGTTTCCCCAAAGGGCAATAACTTCTAATGAGACAGATTTTCATTTCTGTCTTTTGTGGACTGTAGCTCTCTCAGGAATGCCAGGAAGAGGTTTTGCTGGATAAAAGCTTAAGTCACGAACCAGTATTGACTTTGTGGAATGGTTTGCTCTGAAGGGTTCTACCATATATACAGTATAAGACACAAAGAGTTAATACAAGTCATATCATGTGTGCTGACTATAAGGAATCAGTGTTGACATTCATTCAGGCTTGTTTCTATAAGGAAGTACTTCAGTTATTGCCTTTGTCTTCTATTAATTTCCTTTTTCTTCTATTAATTTTTTGCCAAGAATAATTTTTTTTTCAAATGAAATATTCATTTTTTTTTCCAACATGATTATTTTATTCAGCTAAATTTTGAGACCCTCTTAATAATCTGGAAGGAAATCTTGATAAGAAACAAAACAGATCTTGAATTAGTTGTCTGAAGCCATTTTTACACTCCTTTAAAAAGACCAAGGAAATATTTCAAAGGAGTTCAAAGAGAGGGAGTAGAACACTTGGTGCAGATGTGACTTTATGGTATGTGACTGCAAGTGAATGGCAATGTAAAGTGTACATTTTTACTATCAAATATAAACAAATTTGTTTCTTATTGTTTCTAGGGTTGTTTTTTCTCCTTGTTTTATTTCATTGCATGTATTGATTGCATTTCAGCAGCTGGGTTGACTCTGGGTTCTGAATTAGTTAGGGGTTTTTTATGTGACCATAAGTCTGTGTTCAGTGTTAAATATTCGTTATAGCTCACTACAGCTCTCATTCAGTTGTACCTATCTTGATAGGCTATACAGTATTTTTACATTATAATAGCACATAGCTTTGTGAACAGAGTTTCAATGCTTTTGGCCCTCCAACATATTTGTCTTGGGTAAATATTTAATAAAAGCTGAGCTGCTGCTGAAGAAGGCATTTAAAAAGTCTCTCTTCCGTTGATCTGCCTATTTCCACCAACTTCACGATCTCTTTGTCAAATTTGCTTAAATTTTGGTTACCTTGAGATCAGAAGTTTGTAGACGGGGTAAAATTGATAGTATGGTATATTTCTTATTTTATTTTTAATGGTTTTTTTACTGAATATCCATACAAGAATAGCACATCAGTACTGAACATTGTCTGCTGTTATATGTCCCTTACTCTCTCTTCAGCTTTTGGCAATCAGTGGCTTAGGGATTTCCTGAATTAGAGACAGCATCTGGACCATCATATTTTAATAGCCACTGGTGGACCCTTTCTCCATGAATTTGTCTAATCTCTTCTTTAACTCCATTTATGCTTTGGCCTTAACAACATCCTGTGGCAATGAGTTCCAAAACGTAATTATGTGTTGTGTGAAAAAGTACTTCCTCTTGTTGATTCTTAAATACTTGTTATGGGCAAAGTGCATTCTCTGCTGAGTGATAACACTGTTTTCTTTACTGCTCTTGGAAGCAATCACACCCTGGACAATAGGTGTTCCCAGCAGTGGGCCAGTGTGGCTGTAAATGGACATCAGTGAGAAGAGTGACAGGACACAAGAGAATTGTGTAGAGGCCCCTGGTTTATTTGACTTTGTTCTGTCATGAGACTGTACATAAGAACATTACGCCCTTAAACAGGAATTGCACTGCTGGGTCATATATTGATGATGTTTAACAAACTGGACAAGTGTTTATTGTAGGCTCTTCCTCTTCCCGTACTTTGCAAATGAGCTGAAATATAAACTCCAATTTACCATACATGGTTAGATGCAAGTTTCTATTGCTCTGTGTTTAACAACATACAGTTAATATATTATGCACTTAACACTTGTGTTTGCGACACAGATAATGTAGTTGTCTAACCCACATGATATATTTACTGTGTCAGGATCATTTTTTTCTGGCCAAAAGCTCAGAACTAGCAGCTGCATTGAGGGATGTCACTGTCCAACCAAGCCCCTGAGCAGCAGGATCAATACACTTATTTCTAACAAAGTTTTATTTGTTAGTAAATGTTTTCCCAGACAAGTCAATTTAAGTGAAATCATTAATTGTTTAGAAGCTAGGCTTTTTACTTATGCAGCAAAATAAGGGTATAGGGTACTCTAACACAATTTTACTTAAGAGACCAGTGCCTAAAAGGAAGGAAAAATGTTGGGCAGCCAGATCCTCTTATTCATGTCAGCAATGTCCCAAAGATTAGGACAAAAATAGATCCTCTGTGAATTAATTTTGGATTATATCAAGATGTATACTGTTTGAACTTGCATTTTCAGCAGAATCTTATATTTGTAAGAGGAAGAGTCAAGAACTAATATTACTGTAGATGACAGTCACTCTTTTCACAGGGGTTTTGAAGAATAAAATGAAATTTTTATGAGAACATACCTGGTTGCACTATAATATGTTCTTCTCTTTAATTTTCATTAAATGGAACACCTATTTAAGAAGCAATGGAAACAAAAGGTTGCTAAAGAAACACTTACTTGCAAAGGAAAATGATATACTGCTTTATGCTCAGGTGACAAAGACTGTCATCACTAATCAGTGAAAGTGTCTTCAGCTGAAGCCATGAAAATGCAATATAATTTATAGAATATATTTAGAGGGGGAGACATACTGCATATTCTGTGTTGTCAAATTGTAGGTATCTCCCTAAGATATACAATAGTCTCTCTGTCTTCCCATATATAGAAAATCCTCTAAGAAGACATCTTCAAAGAGAAACACTTAAATTCAACTCCTATGCCAAAAAGAGACACTGCTACAGGAAGTTATCCATTGCTCCTATTCAGATTGCCCTTTG